>LLKJ01000669.1:0-31495 GCA_002242865.1 Clarireedia sp. CPB17
GCCGGGGCCGGGGCCGGAACCGCTGTAGGATATTAGTAAGCCTTCTCAGCGATGATCGTACCCATTTCTCAGTATACTTATATTTAGATTCCATCTCCAACAACAAATATGCAACAGAATATTCAGTACATTCCTACAGTCTAACATGCCTAAACCTATATCTAGTTTTCTCAAGAGAATATCTCTAGTAGCTGCTCAGCATCGTATCCCTCTGCGCTGTATCTCAGCCAAAGCTAAAGTCTTACCGGTAAGTAGTTTTCTTTCCTCGCGCCCGAATCTACATCAACTGACAAATAGTAGCTTCTGGTACCCCAAATGCAACAAAGATTATTCTCATTTATGCCGGAAAGAAACATGCCGTCTTCGAGTACTAAGGTTCACAATGTACTTAAGGATGAATCCTTCGAGCCCAAGACTATGATAGAAATTGTGAATCTATTGAACAGCGCCGATATTCCCTCTATTCTATGGGGTAATAGCATGCTCGATATATATGGTGTCCCAACAATTGATCTCGTATGTCTTTTATTTGCTTTAGAAATTCTAGTACCTATACTGACAATATGGAGGATATGAGCTTCCTTATCGAGCGCAGATCGATAGAGAAAGCGCGTCAACTCCTCCTCTCAGCAGGCCTTGTCGAATGCATATCATCAACCTGCCATCTTCACGCACCAGACGCTACAATGCCTATGACTCTTTCTAACGGTCATGTCCACTTTCACTTCGGTGGAGGCGCAAGGAAACACTCGGGGCCTACCATCCAGCTACATATCCGCGATGAAAGAATCTGGACTCTTCCTTCTAAAGACAGTATCAGCTATACAGACAACAACATAATCATGGCTTCCGACCATCGCTTTAAACCAACTAACTGGGGCACCACCGCAGCCAATAACCCCGAATATGGTAGATGTCGCCATCGTGACGATTCACCTGTTCGAATCCTTACACCAGAATGCTATGCCGATGCCTTAGTTCTTCTTATGGTGAGGGATAGAGGCACGATGGCAGCAATCACATGGGGCACACAGATCAATTACCTAATGCAGTATAAGCTTTTTGACCCGGAGAAGGTTCATTCTGCTACTAAAAACTACATGACTTTTCGGCCTGAGGTGTCAAGTATGGATAATATGGAGGAAGCTACACATGCTTTGAAGGACACTGCTGAGAAAGGGAAACTACTCGCTAAGTGGGCTAGGTAAATAATATCTATATTATGTTAAAGCAAGCGTAGACGAACGGGGCAAAAAACACACCATATCACCATTGTGCGTACTCCGCTGGCTGAATTTGATATAAATGCCTCCCTAGCAGATACGTTCCCCCCGCACATATTCTCTTATGAACGATCATCCACATCTAGCACAGCACCATTGTAATGATTCGCACTTACGGAAGCCGGTGAGCAGCTGAGGCACGAACCCGTACGCCGGCGTACATCTGGCTCTCCGAAGGCCACTCCGGTGGATGCAGACCTTTTCTTTCATTACCCAAAAGTAACTGGAATGTCACCTTATAAGCATTCTCGCTACGCTTGAAAGGGAATGCTGTTCCTATCCAAATAATTTCGAAGAAAAAGGTCGAACGAGAACCTCTCGAAGTTAGGTGTTTGGTAATCTTTGGGAGAAGAAACCATTCCACACGTTGGTAGAATCCACGAGATTTGCAAGTGCTTGGGGTCTTAATTGGCTGCCTAGTGATGATGGCGGTGCCGAGCCCGCAGGATGTTGCATGTGGTGAGCTGAGGAAAGGCAACTCCTTCTCACGTTTGCATAGCTTCATAGTTTCTTAGGATTGGACAAGGAAGAAGCATTGATATCACAGCATGTATATATAAGAAAAGGAAACGAGAATATACCTATACGCACTTCTCATCCCATTAGGTTGACTGCTCTTGATGTTTTTTTACCCTCAACCCGTCTGATAGGGTATGACAGTTGTAACGCGCTTGAATGAATGTTATTCTAGAATTAATGCTTAGAATTGGCTACTTGCAATGGAAATCCAGACTGCGTAAATGAATATGGCTTTCTGGTCACCACGCTGGCGCCTCAAGGTATGCCTTGGTGGTTTTGCGTAAGATTATACGGATTGAGTCTTACGGATATTGAACATTCAGTGTATTAAGTCCCCTTAGGTATTTCTCCCCAGATTTCAACCGAAGTACGTATATCATAGGTCTATATTGATTACGACGAGTAGATAGGAAGTTCAAGGGAACTTGCATTGGTCATGTGATAGCAATGAAGGATAAGAAAGCTGCGAAAAGCGGAGTTAAGTATTCCTTATATAAAGCTATACCAGATATAAAGCCAGAGGAGAAGCATTACTCATCCACATATCACTCAAGGACTATATTGAAAAGGCAATGATAATTGTTTCGAAACATTAAGATGTGAGGCTGAGTTGAATCACTAGATTCTTCATACTAAGAAGTGAACTGACGTCACAGTCGCCGGAAGGAAGTTATTCCTACTGCATGATGAGTGCTTCCGATATTCCGCTGTCAACTGCACTTGCAGGTAACATGGACGGTTCGACATATAGCACTGGCACGAATTTTCGACCGTCAACGCTCTCTAGCATCGAAGCAATATTCACCAGACTGTCCTCTCGTCCACCCAAGCAACTTTCAATCGAGTGCAGATGTTCCGAAACCGCGAGATCTGCAGTCGGTCGAAACAGGAAAGACGCTCGACCTTCCATCCGTGACACAGCTCGAAAGGGATCCATCTACGATGATCAAAAGATAAGCTTTTATTCCGTCTGTGTCATAGACTGATTCACCACCGACGACCACCAATAAACAAGCTTTCCTTCCGTCTGTGACACGACTTGAAATTGATTCATCAACGACACTCAACGGATAAGCTTTCCGTCCGTCCGTGACACAGCGCGAAACTGATTCACCAACGGCGATCACCATTAAACAAGCTTTCCTCCCGTCTGTGACATGACATGAAATTGATTCAGCAAGAAACAAGCTTTCGCTCCTCGAATCTAAACCTCCCTGAAACCAGACCTATCCCTTCCCATTCCACACTTCTCGAATACCTGCATACAGGAACTAAGACAAGAAAGCTTGTCCCCACGACCACGAACGGCACTCACTCGACGTGGATATTTGTTGTGGACTGCTGCAAATCAGACACTGCTAAGGTATGTGCGACATTGATAGTCTGCTGTTTCATGGCAATGCACTCTTGTTTATCTTCTGGTCGACGAATCAAATATAATTTCGTCGGTGCTCTACCAGAGACAGTGTCTTGCATATTTTCTCGCATCCAATATTCAATGCGCAAGAGACGGGACCCCTAAGCCAGGATCAACCCACTTGAGCGAGCACAGATCAGCGCATCTCAACAAAACCCTTCCCTCTGTAAACAACACGTCGCCATACCATTTCCATTCCCCCAAAAAGGACTAGTCCCTCAGCCATTTGTTTTCTGTCCGTCACCTAATACAGTCGTGGACCCCTTGCCCCTAATCTTGACTTGCTTTGCTTGCAGAATCTGCGACAATCCCCGCATTATTGGAATTGCGCTTGCCCCGCACGTTTCTCCCAGTCAGGGTCTGATCGGTTCGCGAGGGAAAATCGTGATTTATCCCCTTAAGTGATCTGTGGATTGTCTTCTGCCGAAGGACCTTGGTAGTGGGATGGGATAGCCAATGAGTGGGAGTTGCATCTGAAATCCAAAACTCTGCGAAAACACTTATGCTGTATCTTCAATTTATCTTGGTGCCACGAATGGCAATGGATGCAGGCAGGGGTAGGTATATGCATATGAAATGCGGAGATCTGCCTGAGGTGCTCTCGGCAAGAAAGACGGAAGGGAGAGATTATGTATGTATGTCTGTACTCCGTATCGAGTCGAGGTCAAACAAAACACAGATCTCCAGCTGGGACGTTTATCACATCACATTGCAACCCTAATTCATTAGTCTCAAGTCTCGACCATAGTCGCAACCCGTTTTGTCCAACTTGTTACTCGGCCAACATCTTAATATCGTTTATGTGTCTCAAGCTCAGCTCAAGCGCTGGCTCGGTGTGACTCGTGAGACTTAAGGTTAGGGGGTGATGTGCTGCGAGTACACCGCAAGCAGTGGCTGTGCGTGAAGAGTCATGATTAGGGTGATTAGAAAGATGGCTGCAGGCAGGTGCATTATTTACTATGTGGTGTGTTGCAGTATGAGTAACTCACCGAGTAAGGAGTGTACAATTAATTGCATTCACATGCGATTCATTAGCCGCTTTCCCCGCCCTCGGGCGTCTGTCGTTCGTCGTTGGTTCGGTCTGTGAAGAGTACGGGGACGGGTAATGAGAACGGGAATGGGAAGAGAATGGGAATGGGAATGGGAAGAGAATGCGGGGTATCTTATCTCTTCTCGTTCTCCACACTGCTTGGTAAGATTACAGTCAGTATCGAGTGAACGACTCATGTGTCGGCGTCGGTGGATCTTCGTGCAGTTGTTATCTGATCCTGCCAAGCTCGTGCACGCCATCATGCTGGATGTGCGAGGGCTTGCAGGCTCGCTTACATTGCGTGCAGATTGTGCAGTGTTGTGCTGTCTGAACTCAGAATATGCCATGCCAAGGATTCACGTCACCGGTTTTGGGTTTTGGGTCTTGTGTGTCTTTCGTCGCAAAGCTTGTTGTTAACTTCAACGTCGCGCACACATGCATGCAGCTTGCTGAGCCGTCGGATATGCTTTCATTCGTGATCATGTGTGAGGAATCATCAAATCGTGACTCTTGGGACTGCTCTTGGGACTGGCAATTTTGTCACTCAGCCTCTCGTCACTTGAGCAGTTGACGACACGAGAGAAAGTCAAAAGAGAGGAGTCTCGGTACCGGAACGATACGATACCGTTCGCTGAGCCATCCCCATCCGGCGCATTTGTCAGCTCCTCTTTGATCTTCCTTCCCCCTTCCCCAGATTGGTGAGTGATGGCCGCCGGTGATTCGGAGATCAGGAACGTCCGTAAGCAGCAACCAGCTTACATCCTACCTACGTGGTTGCAATTGTGGTTGCAATTGCGGAGTCGACACAATTGTGATGTGATGTGACATGATTATGATATCTGACTGCAAATGTCACTACGGTCGGCATAGAAATTAAAACCTGTGAGGGAATGTGCGAAAAAGCATGGCCTGTGCCTGCGGGTATTTCAATCCCAGTCCCGCAATCCACCTTTATTAAACTCCTTTTCCCCTTGCCACCTCCACTTCCTCCACTTCATTTCCTCATCGGGCAATAATGAGTCTTCTGCAAGTGGAGTGGTACAGACGTAAGGCCAGAGTTGGGTACGATGGCATGACTCTTTTATGCTAAATTGAAAAAATTGACCAAAAGCGCGAAAATGTCACGAGAAATTTTCGTCCTCGCATGATTTAGAGCGGATTTGTATGTAATGAGATCATATGCTACAGCAGCCTCATGGACGGGCCAGTGTTGACACTTGTTCGTTTCGCTTCGCTTCGTTTCGTTTGGTCTCGGCTCGCAGAAGCAAAGTTTGGATATTGGATGTTGCATGTTGGATATGCATGTTGGATGTTGGTGCTCTCACAACTTATCTCCGAACACACCCATCCTCTGTACGTCCGATACCACCTTGGCCCCGACCTCCCAACCCGGCCCTCCTCCTTCCCCTTTTCCCCAGTATAGACGCTGATATCTCCTCTCTGGTACCAACGCGCAGGATACAGTCAGATTGGTCCGGGTTGGTGATTGGATTCCAAATGTTTCCATGTCGTGCCATGTTGATCTGTAATCTATCCGAGATCAGATGGGAATTAAAGTTGAATTTATCCACGTCTTGTCCGTTTCTTCTTCTGTCGTCGGTCTATGAATCACTCTGGGCTTGGCTTGCCCTTGGCTTGCAATCTGGGCCAAGCAGGGCTGACCAGATATACCTTGCAGCCCATGTGCTCCGCCACAAACCCTGACCGCGGCAGCCTGTCATCGCTTACACCATGCTTTCCCGTTTGATAGATGTGCTAATACTGTTGGAGGGAGGAAGGCTGGAGAGAAAGCAGAGGGCATGTCACAGGGAAATGGATTCAGAAGCTTAACCCAACTTATCTCCGAACACGAAAAAGGAAATGGAACTGCAAATGGAACAGGAAAAGGGACTCATCCGAAAGTGTAACCGACTGATGATCGTTTAAAGCCCGTCCTACTTCCTGTCCGTTGTCCGCTGTCCGCTGTCCGCTGTCGTCTGGCTAGACGTGCTGCTTATATTAACTTTACGAAGTACCAACATCTTCAATCTTCTATACTCGTACTCGTCTCTTACAAAGTCTATTCGGCCGTGTCACCAAAAATTTCTTCATTGTGTGTGGATGCTGCAGCTGTACATGTACCTTGTCTCCACCCACCCACCTACCCATGGAAACTGACTTTTCTGCTTTTGAAGAACAGACGGCTTGTGCATACGCCAAAGGATAACATTTTATATACCTCTTTTTATCTTTCCCCATACTTTTTCAATATCATACCAGCTTAAGCTTCTTCACACCGCATAGTTAGCAAAGTCGAAAAAGCTAGCTATCCACACCGCACACTCATATCCACCCCTTGATCCTCTTAAAGCTCGGGCGTTCGCCATACAATTTTGTGTTCTTAAACATCCTCGCGCCCCAGTCGAGAATTGCCTCCATACCTCCATACCTCCATACCTCCATAACTCCATACAGACATACCGACATCCCCCCCATCTCTACTTACATACACACCTACACCCAAAATGTCGGGAGCTTTAGACTTACTGAAGGAGCTCGAAAAAGAGACACCCAAGACCCGCGGAAAGCCCAGATCTGCAGCAGTCTCAAGATCTTCCTCTGTTGCATCGTACGTTAGCATCTTTCTTCTGCGCCCTGCTGTCTACCTAGCTAACATTGTATTTACAGACGCCGAGGACCAATTCCCAAACCTCGCCCTACGAGTTTGCCCCAGGGACCTTCGCAGACAGTTTCCCACACCTCGCAATCTCGACCTACACGATCAACCGTCACCACACCCCGAACCTCCAATGAATATTCCGACAGATCCCGATCGCAAGGACCAGATTCACGCAGAATATCCTTCGCAGAACCCCGACGACCTGGCGTAAGGCCCGCAACAGTTTTCACCAAGAACGATGCGCTATCCTCCGGATTCCCCTTCGTACCCAAATTAAACAAATACGGCTTTTCCGAGCGAGAATGGACTCAATTCAACCACGCGCTTCTCGAAGCCGCAGACGTGGCGAAAATCGGACGCCTGGGATGGATGATGAAGAAAGATAAAATCTGCACACGGATAAGAAAAGATCTGCAGTACGGAGGCGACATCAAATCCTTCTTGGCGAAATGGAACAAAGGGTTCCGCAAGCGTGGATTTATGGTACTCTTCGAACTCCCCTCGGATTCCGCAATCATCGAGCCCGGCGCAACACCCGAGGAAGTCAAGCAGGCGAAAAAAGACGCCAAACGATTCCGCCTCATCGTGCAACCGGGAAACACTTCTTCGGCTTCGATTTATTCGCGCGGAAGTATGGCGGAGTCGATGTCGAGGGAAGGGGCCGTTAAGAAACATCCAGATGATGAACTCGCCGCGAGAGTTAATGAGAGCTTCCCGCAGAATTCTTCGAGACGAAATTCGCCTGTGGAGTTGCAGCTCGGTCGCTCCTCTCCGGATAGCAGCCGTGTGGCGGGATCGGAGACTGAGGATGGGCAACATGGAGTGAAGAGCGGGGCGGCTGAGAAGGAGAACTCCAGCGAACCTACCACGCCGGTGCTTCATTCGCCGGATTTCCAAGGGAAGAGAGAAGGTACAAATGAGGCGGCGGCGCCTACGACTGCGACTGCGGACCATAGAAAGAACCTCGCTGATGTGGTGGAGAATTCTCCGGCCATTTCACCTTTCTCAGAGGTTCCGCCGCCTACGACACAGCAAGTGACTGCAACACAGCAGACGTGAAAGAAACTGGGCGAGCACACGATCGATCGAATTGTATACTAGATTAGCAAACTTTTACGACTTTATGACGGATATCATATGATAATGGGCGATGGTTGGGTTTAGCTGGTTCACACACCATTTGCCTATGGAGTTTTTATTTTGGGATGGGAATATGGATTTTACTTGTGGTCGTTTAGAGACTCCACTCTGGGAGTTAGAAGCACAGTTTTAGGGGCATCTAGAGGCATTGGTTGGGTGGTTGGTAGAGGGGAAGAGATGGATGCATATTTGGAATATGTATGAATGGATGGATGGATGTATGAGTTGGGACTATCCACAGAGAACCTTGTATATTAGAAGAGAGAAGTACAGATGATATAATGGAATGGGGATCTGGTGATGTTATTTCAGAAACAGAATCACAACAGAACAGAGTATGTCAGTGCCGCGATTTCAATGCATTGCGTCTCATCTCATATCATATATGTTTGTGAAGCTGGGGGAGTGAAAGAGGGTGCGTGGATGAGGGGGTGGTGGTAATGGAGTGTATGTCGGCGTGTGTGTATGTGTATGCTACTGAGGGTATGTTATGGTAGAGTAGAGTAGGTATCGATGGGCTTGTCCGAAGTAATTGTACCGTTGATTGTAATCATTTACTCATTTACTTAATTGTTCAATCTTACATGCATTCATTCAATCTTACTTACATACGATGCGATTTGTTCAACTATCTCACTAGATGACTCCTCGCTGCCCAGTTCAGTGTGACGTATCAAGCACTCTGGTTACGACGCAGGTTGGGCAAGAATGAATTGGCACTGGCATTAACGCGAGGAGGAAGTCTGGACGCAAATCTCATGATACAGGGAGGGAGGGAAAAGCCCCAGATATGCACTTCGGCCGAGTGTTCTAGGAAATTCGGCATATCTTATGAATTGGGGAGACATATTCGCCGAGTGCGCGAGAAAGTGTACACACAAGTGAGCTAACTATCCCCTAGGGCCTCAAATTCTCCCCCTCTGGCTCTTAATATAGCACTGTGAACTCGGGCGCACTTTTTTTGAGTAGAGGCATTTTGCTTGCTAATAATCTATATTTTATACCCTATATTTAAACTCTTAATATATACTTATCCCTTTTCTAAATAGTTATCAGCTTTACTTATTTCATCCAAAAATAGGTTCTTCTTCCGTGACGAGATTTCGTTGTATAGCATTAATATCTTTATCATCTAAACCACAATAGGTCTTGACATAACCAGCGACCCCACCATATTTCTGTTGCATCATTTGAAGGGTTTGTAGCATGCTCTCAAATCTACACCAATCAGCTTCGAATACTGCCTTGTTCTCTTCCAAGCGCCTTCAGGAGGAGGGTTTTCAATGCGAGAATAAATAACTTACTTTGCGCCTACAACCTTTTCAGCTTTCTCTCGGTCCCCCTTCAACTCCGGACGTGTCATGAGGTACTGAAGAATGAACTCCCTTCGCGCAGCAAACCCGACCTCAGTCAGCTCGTACTCCTTTGCCACGACTTCGTCTGTGCAGCCCGCAAGCTTCAAAAGGATGGCTATTGCAACTCCCGTCCGGTTCTTTCCCGCACTGCAGTGGCACAGGAGTGCCTCCTGAGGTCGGTCTCTAACATGGACAAGAATCTGACGGAAGGCCTCGCCGCCCTTTTCGAGAATCTCCGTGTGCACTTGCACGTACCCGGAAGATCCAGCTTCCTCCGCGTACAATTTATGCCGCTCTGCAGCGGCCTCTGAACTCCAATCCTCGTGACTAAACACAGGATTGAAGCATCGAGTCACTCCGTCCACAAGTGGATCGGACGAGGAAGGATCTTTAGCGAGCTGCTTGTCGATTTCAGGCTGGGAGCGCAAGTCGTAGACAGTGGTGATTCCAAGTGACTTGATGGTAGAGCGACCTGTGGGTGTGATATAGGATGGGTCGGCACTACGGTAGATGAAGTGATGGCGTGTAGAGCGTGAAGATGACGACGAGACAACGGGATAGCCTCCAATAGAACGGAAGTTGCTTATGCCTTCCACTACCACGAAAGGTGGTTCGAGCACGGTTGTCATTATACTCTTGTAAGTGCTCTTGTGGGTGTAATGTACAGCGGTATGATATATGGCTCGATTCTGGAACTTTTCTGTCGAGAAAACACCGACTATGTTTGGAGCTGTGACAACATGTGACTACGCTGCAGTGAAGATGGCGATATACTTAAGAGCTCGCTTAGCCCTGATGTTATCGAGGTCTTCTCAGACCTGCACTAGCCTTAAAATGACCTTTGTCTCGGAGTAACTGGGTTATGAAAGTTATAGTAAAGTGAACTAAGTCGGCTTCGATCCGATCAGGACCTTGTGGTTGAAATCATCGGATTTCGGCGAGACGATGGATCAGCCCTCGGGATGTAATCATCGGCCTCGGGCGACGCGATGGATCAGGCCGTATATGAAGTCCCCGTTGAAAGACATAGCCCAATTGCTTGTAATTACCTTGGTTCTTATTCATCTTGGCAATGGGAATAGTGAGTAGTTCCTTTACAAATGATTATTACGATAATATCCTGAAGGGTCGACGTCGAACTCTGCTAACTCGCAACCAAATACAATGCAGCTCACGCTCAAGTCCCGCGTTCGCGATCTTGTCAATCGTATCTCGATTAAAAATGGCGACGTAGGGTTTATGACATGTGCAGTGTACGATACGGCATGGGTTTCAATGGTGGCCAAGGAGGTCCAGGGTAAGAAAGCCTGGCTGTTCCCTGAGTGCTTTCATTATATAATGAACAAGCAGTTGCCAGATGGAGGCTGGTCTTCATACGCAGCAGAAGTGGATGGGATTCTAAATACCAGTGCATCGCTCCTGGCCCTGAAGGCGCATCAGACGAATCCATATCAGATTACAGAGTATAGCGAGGAAGATCTCGAACGACGAGTCCTAGCCGGCAGCGCATCGTTGCTCGCGCAGCTCCAGACCTGGGATGTAGAGAAGGCGGACCATGTCGGATTCGAGATTTTAGTGCCTACCATGCTGTCCCTGTTGGATGAACAAGGAGTGGTTTTCGAATTTCCAGGAAAGAAACTGCTGCAGAAGCTCAATCAGATGAAGCTCTCAAAGTTCAAAGTCGAATATTTGTACGCTCCAATCAAGACTACGGCCCTCCATTCCCTCGAAGCCTTTGTAGGCAAGTTAAACTATGATAAGGTGCGCCACCACAAGACTTTTGGTTCTTACATGGGGTCGCCTTCCTCCGCAGCGGCGTGTTTGATGTATTCCTCCTCATAGGACGACGAATCAGAAGAGTACTTGAGATGGACCTTAAAAGACGGTGCTGGTCAAGGGAGTGGCGGAATGCCTAGTGCATTTCCTTCGACCTACTTTGAAGTCGCATGGGTAGGTCATTCTTAAAGATTCATAAATACGATTCTAACCCTGTTTTAGGTTCTCAAATCTCTTCTGGAAGATGGTTTCACTGTAGAGGATATTGGCAAGGACCAAGCAGAAAACTTCGCCGTACACTTTAAAAGGGTAATGGAAGAGCAGAAGGGATTGATGGGCTTTGGTGGGTCAAAAAATCAAGGACACACATTCCTCTTAGCGCTAATCGGATCTATAGCACCGTCTGTCGGAGTTGATGTAGATGACACGGCCAAAACCTTACTCTTGATTAATCTTCTAGGTCACTCCACTTCTCTTCAGGGGATGCTGGATGAGTTCGAGTGCGAAACTTATTTCCGTACTTATCAAGCAGAGCGCAATCCCAGCTTCACCGCAAACTGCAATGCTCTCGTTGCCCTCTTATCGCTACCGAATTTGTCTGAGCTAGCTCCACAAATCGAAAAGGTGGCATCCTTTTTGAGCAAGACTTGGTGGAATAGTCAAGGCGCTATTGACAATAAATGGGTGCGCCTTATATTTTCCGTTCGGTTAATGTAAGATTTTTCAACAGCACATCTAATTTCTTCTCTAGAACCTTTCCGAATTCTACCCGTCAATGCTCCTAGCTGAAGCATTCTCAAACCTCCTCGAGGCTTGGGACCGCGGCGACCTCTCCAGTATTCCGACTTCTCTAATCACTGACGAGATTGAAGTATCACTCTACCAAGTTCTCTTCCGGACACTCATGTCACAGAATCCTAATGGATCATGGGGCCACACAAACTCACGAGAAGTCACGGCATATGCCACTCTGACTATATCCAAGGCCTCAATGTTGCCACTGCCCGAAGACATCCACACACAAATCAGCAAAAGCATTGCAGCTGCTCAACAATTCCTTCTCTCTGCCACCGAAACCGCCCCAAGCTACCTCTGGGTGGAAAAAGTTACGTATGGCTCAGAGGTACTGGCAGAAGGTTATGTTCTGGCTGCACTTAATGCCTCAACGAAGAAGCAACAACTGCTATCGACTGACTTGGCGTCATATGTGGCAGTCCCATCAGGAAAAATTGCCAAATTATCTCACGAGTGCTTTGATAGCCAACTTTTCCCCTCAAAAGAGCCCTGGAAACTGCAAGCTGTATATATGGAGAGCTCTTGTTTTCGTCCTTATCTGCAGAAGCTGGTGAAAAAGAACCATCCTGGCGGCGTGGAAAATGACAAGCCGATTGAGGTGATTCCCTTTGCGTGGACTGCATACAAATATGTCGCAAAACAGACCTTATCGACGAGCAATCTAAGGAAAGAGATGAGGGAGTCACTACTTAGGCAAATGATCCCGAAGCTAGCCAACGGAAACGGAAAGGCGATTGAAGAGATAGAAAGCCATGCGAAGCAGCCAGTCAATGGCCACTTGAGGATCAACGGTTACTCCAAAGTTAACGGCCGCTCAGCAGTCAAGAGCCACTCACTGACCAACGGTGATTCAAAAACACAACCTAATGGCGATTTGCAGAACGGTTTCTCTTCCACATTGGAAATGTCTGCCAAAGTGACCCTAGCCTGTGTACGAGCCCTGAAAGAACCCGTCGCCGTCACTCATATACCCAACGAGCTCACCTACCTGCTCGCCAATGGCGCGACGAGTAACCTTCACAACACATTTGTTCAGGGGACAGTAACATCAAGCAACTCTGTGAATGACCTTCTTGCATCAGCTGCAAAATCGGTCTTTACCTCGTACGATGACCCTTTTGCTCAAGTTGTCGGCCCAGAAGTATCCTCTCGACTGGTGATAAATATCCCTGGCAGTGGTGCCTTTTATGAACTGGATGCTTATATTCCTCCACTCAACGAGGTCTGGTTCACATCCACCTTTGCCAAGTAAGTAATTATGTGATTGTTTTGTCCCCTTTTTAAAAACATGAAGCATAGCTAATTCAACTCCTCAACTCTCAGATATCCGAGCCCTGGCCAAATCACAGCATATAACATGACCACAGACAAGTTTCTTACCATTGATAAAGCGCCTTATGGTGCCGGTGGGTTCTATTTTGGCAATAGAGTCTACATTGGCAGTCTGTCGCCCGGCGCAGGTGTCAATGCTGTCAACCCCACCGATTTAAGTGCGACAACGATCTTCAACTCCTAATTTGGGCTCCCCATTTCTCTCGCGGACGATCTCGTATGGGTTACACTACCATGTGGCAAGAGATAACTCTACTTTACAAGCTTTTTCACAGCACTCGAGCCTGGCCACGTGGTCCCAACTCTCGACCGGCCTGTAACTACTCCAAATTGTGTCTGGCGCTGGGATCCACAGGAAGAGGTGCTTCTACCAGTCATCAGCCGTCTGGATGTACCTATTCCCAATGGTATTCGTGTCTCTCCAAATCAGAAGACCTTATACGTCACTGATAGTCTCAGTACCCACGCCGGTGGTGCGGCAGAAGGAAACCAAGGCTATGCACCCACCGCCGGACCCAACATCTACGCCTTTGAGCTCAGCAATGACGGATTCCCCATCAGCAAACGTCTCTTTGGCCTGGCGCGGTCGGGGTATTCGGATGGTATCCATGTTGATGACGCAGGAAAGGTGTGGACTGCTGAAGGCGAGGGCATCGTGGTGCGTAGTCCTGCTGGCAAGATACTTGGTGTCTTCAACGCTGCCGCATTTGGTGTTGAAGCAAGCGATGGGATGCAAATTGCCAATTTTGCACTGGCGGGCGACACGCTCTTTGTTGCTGCCTTCGATTCATTGTACGCGGTTAAGCTTGCGGAAGTTGTTGCAGTCGGACAGTGTTGAGAAAGAAGAGGACCTCGTTTTTGCTGGATTCAATCCGCATCTCTTGCCAGATACAAACAAGCCTTAATTCTGGAAGTCGACTCTGACTTGTCGTGTTCGTTCGTTGAAGAAAAGAATCTTCCATAATCTCAATAGATGTAGAAAATTAAACGTATCACAAACATATCATCGTTCAATGATTGTAAGGTATGAACCCAAAAGTGACGCTACTCCTGAGTGAGTGACAACTGTGATTTATAGGGCTGGGCTGGCTGGCTACTTCACATAAGGTTACTCTCATTATCTACTGGGCTTCGGTCGGAGAGTGGCCTGTGATACTCCATAACTGAGCTTTGTTAATATATTGACTATCCTGAATGCTTTCAAAATTATGTTCAAGTATACATCAAAGTTAATCAAACTTTGGCAAAACGCTGCATCTGGCATCTTGGCGGGCCCGTCAAAGAATATAAGCGTCTATCCCCACTAAGCTGTCTTCTCGTCTGGTTTCTGGAGATATGACATAACCCTAATTTGATTACTCAAGATAAATCGATTTGTGTTCAATGGCCCTTGTTTGTGCACTTGTTTTCCATTACGAGTCGCCCTGATTGATCATGCTTACATACAGGTTTTATCCAGATCAGATTATCCGTGTAGGATTAGTCCAAAGATCGGTAACTCGGTGATCCTTTCCAACTCAACGGTCCCGACCAACACCGAGTCAGAGCGGGGAGTCAGAAGACTTGCCTAGTCATCCTAGTGAGAGTCTCCTTGCTCGGCTATTCGGATTAAAAATGGACGGCAGCCAACCCAAAAGATAAAGTTCAAGAATGCTGTGAGTTATCCTTAGATTCAGTCCCGTCTCCGTCCTCAACAGCTCAATTAGCAACTCACTACGCAGTCATGTCTACATTCCCTGAATTTTTCGGTCTCCTCCCAAAACCAGAACCACAAGACGTCGAGGTGGTTACGGGCTTATGCGACGCTCTAGTATCTAGCAATCCCATAGACTCGATATCCGAGGATGAGATAGCCAGCAGATCCCATGCAGATAGTATCGGCCTCTTCTCGACAACAAGCTGGCAGCCTGAGGAGCAAACTCATGGTAAAGAAATGGAAACCTTCAGACATGACACTCAGCCGCCCAAGGCCAGCTTTTCCGTCGACTTGAAGGAGCTAGGTAAATGGAGCGAGGATAAAGAAAATGTGTGTTATGACCCTGCTGCCGTCGCGTCGTCCAGGCAGACAGACTTGTGCTAATCATGCATCTTACAAGGATGCGCGGAGGCCATTTGACTACATTATCACTCTGGGAGGCAAGGCTTTCCGTAGCCAGTTTCTGTTTGCATTAAACCTTTGGCTACAGGCAGACGAAGAGTCGTGCAAAACTATTGATGAAGCCGTGGCCATACTGCATAATAGCTCGTTACTGTGAGTCTGAGAGATCCATCTCCTCACTTTGGTCTTATGATCAGGTAGATTTAAGAAGTAGAAATAGTTGACTGTTCTGTGAACGAACGCAGAATTGATGATATTCAGGACGAGTCCAAGCAGCGACGAGGCTCACTTTCGGCCCACGAAGTCTTTGGGGTTGCTCAAACTATCAATTCTGCCAATTACATTTACTTTCAAGCCCAGGAGAAGCTCCGCCAGCTGGAGAACTGGCCGCAAGCCTTTACAGTCTTCAATGAGGAGCTGCTCAACCTTCATCGTGGTCAAGGCATGGAGCTCTACTGGCGTGATACCTTGCAACCACCATCCGAGGCCGATTACTTGCAGATGATTAAGAACAAGACGGGCGGTCTCTTCAGATTGATTTTGAAGCTCCTACAATGCGCCGGTAAGTGTAAATATGACCTGGCTCCTTTTGTTGATGTGCTTGGCATGATGTTTCAGATCTTGGATGATTATAAGAACCTCAAGGACGAAAAGGTAACTAAATTCACTTTGGCCATTCTGCTGAATAGAAAAAGCGACATACCTACTAATCGGTAATAATAGATGAGCGAAGAAAAAGGCTACTGCGAGGACTTGACTGAGGGCAAATTCTCATTCCCGATATGCCACGCCATCTGGACCAATGATCCGAGGAAAGGTGAGATCTTGGGGATCCTCAAATCGAAGACGACCGATAATATGGTTGAGTCGCATGTCGTGGACTGCTTGGAAAATTCGGGAAGCTTGGAATAAACAAGCATGGCGATGGAGGCGTTATATGAGCGGGCGCGAGAATTATTAGATGGCATTCCCGAACGGAATCCAGCAATTGAGGCTGTCCTGGATAAGCTGATTCTTGGGGTCCAGGCTAGCAAATAGATGGCGGCCAATGTTTAGGGCTCTTCTGTTGTTTAATCTTTGTTACCTGACGGTTTGGAGGGAGTCTGTTCTAGCTCTTGTCTAATTATCTATATCATAATCAGTAGATGCTGCAAGTCGTGCAGTTAACTCGGCAGCTTGATTGACAAGTTTACGAAAGATTCATCTCTACTTCTGCCAATGATACAAAGCTATGCTGCATATTATTCTTGTTGATGGGGATTTCCGGTAGATCCCTTACGTATAGCCTTCCATACTATATCTCTTCCAGCTCGTCCGGATAATGGATCAGAAGGAGTAAGCCCGTCCAAAGCCTGAGCCGATGGCTGAGTGATTAAATCGTCTATGATTATTAGATTTCAGTAAATCTAAAGTTGCACTTGCTCTTTTGTAAACCGCCTCTTTCATTTACCAATCTGTGCTCATCCATCAAGCTACTCACCCACATACAATGGTTCCATGATACCATTTCATGTCCCTCGCCCGTCATACCATGTGAAGCTTGTGCCTATCATGGCCTATCATAGTCAAGATCCCATCTCCTCCGACCTTGACCCGTGAACCGATTCTTGCTATTCATACCAACCTCAGCCTTGAGTGGCCCACTCAATAGACTCACGAGAAAATTGGTGACCGTACCATTTCACACGTTGAGCGCCGCATTCCGGGTCTCAATACAGGTGATTCAGATATCACCCTCTTCGTCTTTACATCAACGAGTCAGTGTCAACGCACCTCGACTCTGTATCTACTATATTCATGGGGGTGGTGTGGTCTTGCTCAATCAATTTTCGGGCATCGATGTTTCGTTAACTTGGATCTCAGAGACAGAGACAGGTGCCATGGTCTTTCGAGATGAAGCTGTAGCATACGTGACTCAGTTCTGGGCCTTTGGCGTGCAGACTGAATTGCATGTGTACCTGGAGGGATTTCAAAGGTTTGATCTGCTTGATCCAATGTAGTACTTTGGAGCCCTTGCAATTTCATCTCAGGCGGACGAGGTTCAAAGTATGCTTTCTTATAATAGACGGAACTGCCTTGATGATGATGGCAATTAGTTGTGATGGAGAAGGGTTTTGAGGGTTCTCAGCGGGTAATGCACTATAAGTAGTGCTTATAGGCTTCAATGGATTTAATAATAAGTGCAACTGATGCTTTCATTCAACTGTTCTTATTCATTATTATGGCTATCTACAGTAAGAAGGACTAGCTATATTTATAGGCCTTTTATAGTTATTATCTTAGGCCTCTATAGGTCTATTGCTATAGGCTTCGTAAGCCTGAAGTTATAGGCTTCGTAAGTCTAATCGATCACTACGATGTTCGGTTTAAGATGGTGGGCACCTGCCCCACCTACCCCACTTCAACAAAGGGCCTCTATCTGGCTTTTTATCTTCTACATTTAGATTGAATCTACAGGCCATTGCGAAAGAAGATATAATCATAAAAGAGCAAATATACATAGACAGGAATTCAATAGATTGAAGATAATTAGCTTCCGGTACATCACCCCATTCTATACACCAGTCGCCCTGAGATTTTCCCCTTCAGCATATCTTGGAAACCCTCATGTATCTCGTCCAGCTAATCTCATAGAACGGTTGGATATTGTGATCTGCAGCAACTTTGAGCGCTTCGGCCAATTCCTGCTTGGTGCCCTGGTTCGTTGCCACGAGCACGAGTTCTCGTTTGACCATATCCAAGATATTGACGGGAATACTAGCCTTGGGTACTCCAATAGCAATGATGCGGCCATGGTTTTGTGTTGCCCGGAACGCCAACTCGTATGCTGGAGCTGCGCTAGAGGCTACGATGGTGGCTGCAGCCTGTGGGATGTCCGGAATGGCTAATGTTGTCGTATTGAAAGCCTTGTTTGCGCCCGATTGTAAGGCGAGCTGAATCTTGTCTTCTGTTACATCAACTGGTGGTTATCTTAGCATTAGTTATCTGGGGTCAAGATAGATGATTTAGGGGAATGTACAGGCATTGACTTGGTAGCCCATAGCTTTCGCATACATGATCACCAGGTGCCCTATCACGACCGATGAGCACAGATCTTGTAATAATATTATCGTTAGATTGAATATACATACCAACTCCTCCACTGCCGATGATGTTTACTGTTCTTCCACCTGGCAGAAACTGAGAAACCTTCCTCAACGCCCCGTACGCAGTGACGCCTGCACACAAGAGCGGAGCAGCGCTATCACAGAGAGTATCAGTATCAGTATCAGTTGAATTGATAGATAAAGTTCTTCTGACAAGCCCAAGTAGGGGTATTGTGACTTACACCTCATTGGACAAAGTTGCTGGAATCTTTACGGTGGACAGAGGATCTGCAAAGCAGAACTCACTGAATCCGCCATACGGGCCCTTGAAACCGACGGCAGTCTTATTGGCACAGAATCGATGGTTTCCACTTATACACTCACTACATTTGACTTTGGAGACAGGCTTGGCTAACGTTGCGTGCAGATTCTTCCGAGTATAGTAACATACGACATGTGAATGAGGCCGGCATGAAGCCAACGCGGTCCCCTTTAGCAAATCCTCTCACACTGCTGCCAACTGACTCTACTACGCCCACCGCTGTACACGGGTAGATTCAATTAGCATCTATTAGTTTCCAGTATTATGATTTAGAGCATGAATATACGTACGCTCATGACCTCCACAATAGGGCGTGACGGCACCGACGACTCCCATCCAGCCTGCAAGATCCGAATTGCAGAGTGATGAAGCGAGTACCTTGACCAGAATCTGATTGGGCTGTGGCACGGGGATGGGTAGTTGCAGGATCTGTAAAGTCTTATTGAACTAGATGCATTCCGTCAACGTCAGCTTGAGGATTGCGTTCAGCTTGGGACAGATTTGTAAAATTTGCCTACTTCTATAACCGTTGCCGCACGCATTGTGGCTACCTGAGAGGCCATGTTGTCTATTGTCTGTTGGGGTATTGTTGGGCTGGTTACACAACTTTTAAGGCGGTTTTGACTTGGGATTAACCACCTGGTCAAATTTAGTATCTTTGAAAGAATATCAAGAGAATTGTTATCTGAAGCGCATATAGATCTACAGATTATGTTTTGGGGCCATTAAACTCGGGCGCCCGGTAATTATTTCGGATCTGATCCTACGGAGCCGAGCGACGGGGATGAACAAGACAAGTCGCACCGCGAGTGGCGGCACAAGGGCCTGCATGATGTGACTGGTGACTAGGATGACTGTTATTGAAAAAAAAAAAACAATGATACCTTCAACGACTTCCAATCTACTTGATCTTGTTCTTACTAATTAATCCACGGACGGCTGTGACGAAAAATTGAATCAGATGGCAGCCACAACCACTCCCCTCCTTGATCCCTTCTCGCCACCCCAACTGGGCTGTTTTATTGACAGTGTGGTTCATTGGACGCTCAAATAAGTCGATGAAGGAAAGACGCTGATCACGATCATCACGATCATAGTATTTCCCAGGACACGGCAAGCCATGGACGCCGTACAATCCGAAAGATGCCCAGCCCTTCCAGGATCTCATAGGGGCAAGCGAAGCTGATGTAGATGCCGCTGTCTCGGCGGCATCTCGAGCCTTCAAGACGGGTGAATGGGCTGCAGTGACTGGGGCTCAACGCGCCAGACTCTTGAATCGGCTCGCCGACTTGATCGAAGAGAACGGGCAAGCGTTGGCCTACTATGAGAGTCTGGCCTCGGGTCGTCCATTCTCTATGATCTTGCGTGGAGAAATTCCTCGTGTTGCTGATGTCTTTCGCTGTACGTCTTATACCCCAGCAGCATCACTCCTACTGCTTGCAAAACTCTGTCTGACCATAGCGCTCTCGCCACATTTAGACTATGCTGGATGCGCAGATAAAGTCAAAGGTGACTCGTATCCACCAGAAGATGGCTTCTATAAGATTGTGGAGCAGAAGCCGCTGGGTGTGTGTGCAACCGTCACGGCATGGAATGGATCTCTGCATTTCTTGGCGTGGAAAGTTGCACCAGCCCTTGCCCTAGGAAATACGGTCATTGTAAAGCCAAGTGAGAAATAGCCCATTGGGACGCTGGCTTTTGGCTACCTAGTGCAAAGCGCTCGGTTCCCAGCTGGCGTCTTTAATATCGTTGTTGGTAAGCTTCAGCGAGGCATCCCGATACGATTTTATGATGACGAAACTGATGAAGCGGTTTTTAGGTGATGGCACCGTCGGCCATGCTATTGCAAGCCATATGGGCATTCAAAAGATATCATTTACCGGCTCTCTTGCAACCGGCAAGAGGGTCCAAGTAGCAGCAACAGAGTCCAACTTGAAGCGTGTGACGCTCGAGCTTGGCGGCAAGGGCCCAGTTATTGTCTTTGACGATGCAGACTTAGAGACAGCAGTCCTGTGGTCTGTTCGAGGCATCACTGCCAACAGTGGGCAGATCTGTGCTGCTACCTCACGTCTATTTGTTCATAAGAATATCGCCGATGCCTTTATTGCACGGCTGCGAGATGCGTTTGAGGCTATTGCGGCTTCACTGGATGCAGATCCACAAGAGCCAACGACGACCTATGGGCCATTAGTTGATAAGATGCAATATGAAAAGGTTCTCGAGTATATCAGCGAGGGCAAGAAGAGTACCGAGATGGTGATAGGGGATGCACAAAATGCGACGACGGGGTATTATGTTGCACCGACCATCTTCAAACACGCCGATCGCCGTTCCAAGATCTATCGTGAAGAGATATTTGGCCCTGTATTGTGTGTTGAGGTATTAAAGACAGAGGTGGAAGCATTAGAGATGGCAAATGATACCGAATATGGACTTTCCGGTAGGTCTACGTTGTGGTTTTCCCTATGATAAGTTTCACATCAATATATTGAACTATGCTAACCAAACTCATATAAGGCTCGATCTATACCCAGAATATAAGCAGAGCCATTCGCATATGGCATCAAGTCGAAGCTGGTACCATCTGCATCAATTATACAGCGATAGTCGGGCCCCAGGTTCCATCAGGGGGATTTAAGAGCAGCGGAATCGGCCGAGAGCTAGGCGAATATGCTCTACGTGGCTATACTAAATCACATACAATATGGATCAAGTAAGTATTAGCTTTCAGGCTCTATATAGTAGAAGAGAGATACTGATATAAACCTTAGTATAAGTTGCTGAAAAGCGATATACAATAATATAAACTTAGGACTTTGCTGCACTTCTATGTATGAACTGAAAATAGATTATATTTAAGGGGGCATGGAAGGAGAAATCGTGATGAAGGAGGATTAGAAATTATAAATACAGAAGGGTTAGTAAGAGTGCGGGGAAAAGACGGGAAGCGGAGCCTGGACCGACAATAAGCGGGATTCCCCTCCCTCAAACCTCTTTCTCTTTAGGAGAACGGAGATCGATGGTAATTAGTTTGTCTTCAATTAGGACCCCTTTATTAGACTCCGACTATATTACTCCAATCTCGTAACCCTCTTACAGTCCCTACCATTTGAACCATCACACCATAGGTCGGCCCCGCTCTCATATTTGCCTTAAATTCAACTTGCAAATCAACGGTGGCTTATCCCAGACTAGAAAAGTCTTCTGACCCTTGATCCATTCCCTGCTCTCATAGCATAACTCGATATCGAATTTCCATAACAACCTCGCTAAAATAGTACGCATCTCATTGTAGGCCAAGTTCCTTCCCAGGCATACCCCGGGCCCTACAAGAAAAGACTGGAACGAAGTGCGGGCGTCATTAAAAAAGGGAGACTCAGGATCTTTGGATGCGGGTTCAAGCTAGCGTTCTAGATGAAAGCAGTTACCTTCAAAAAAAGACTCGGGACAGTGACTAGCTGCAAGACGAGACACACCTACGCCCATCTGTGGTTTAGACATACGTTAGCATCAGTTGGATATTTACTACTTGACTGAGGCCGTGAATTTCTACAAAGCTAAGCATATATTCTCTAACTACGACCTCGTGATAAACCCTGTATTTTAATCTAAGTAGAATCTAGGGGCATTTGAACAAATATGCAATGGAATAATTCACAGGACAACTACTCGTTCTACGATGATAACTCAAGAACAAACGCCGATGCCCCGCCACCTCCGTTACAGATCCCGGCGACGCCGATTTTACCGTCACTTTGCTTTAAACTTGCTATTAAGCCCGTCACAATTCTGGCCTCTGATGCGCCCAATGGATGTCCCAATGCAACCGCTCCTCCATGAATATTGACCTTATCGAGATGGAGGTTGAGGAGCTTTGCGTTCGCCAATACAACGACGGAGAAAGCCTCGTTGATTTCATATCAATCCAATTGTTTAGGACTCACATTAGTATGGGTCAAGGACCCGAGAATAGCAAAGGCCGGAGCAATGGTGAAATTAGTAGGGTCAATAGCTGCTTCTCCCCAACCAAGGATTTTGGCAAGAGGCTTGAGACCCAGCTCTATCATACGTGCTTCGGACACGAGGATGAGTGCGGCTGCACCATCACTCAGAGGAGATGCATTTGCTACCGTTACCGTGCCTCCATTAGGTTGGAATACAGGTAGTCCCGCTCGGAGCTTCTCGATGTTTAACTTTCCAGCCTCTCCGTCCCCGTCGACTGTTTTAATTGGGCTTCCACGGCTGCCTTTGATCTCAATTAAGATCATATATTTCTTCAGAATACCGGTATCCGTCGCCTTTTGAGCCCGTTGGTAGGAAGAAATTGCATAATTATCTTGGTCCTCCCGGGTAATGCCGTGATCCATTGCTCATTGCTCGGAGAGGACGCCTATATGCTCATGCTTGCCGTGGGCATCGGTTAACCCATCTTTTAGTATGCCGTCGATGAGTTCCTCGTTGCCATATTTCTTGCCCTTTCGCAATTAAGTCATATAGTGAGGAACGTTCGACATGGACTCAGCTCCGCCCGCAATGACGATATCAGCATTGCCGGTCATTATTGTTTGACTGGCTAAAATGATAGCCTTGAGGCTTGATGCACAGACTTTATTCACTGCGGTGCATATTGTTGACGCAGGAAGCCCGGCACTCAGAGCACATTGCCGCGCGGGATTCTGGCCGATGCTATGCGAAGAAAGAGTCAGTATAAATGAAGCTTGAAAATTATACAGTAAAGCCCTCTATAGTGGCATTTTGAGGGGTTCCTCACTTTACAGAGAGCACAGTGCCAAAAAAGACTTCCTCGATTTGGTCGGCGTTTAAACTTGGAATGCGTTCTAGAGCACCTAAACGAGATCAAAGTTAGAGGTGAACATATCGAGGAAAGCGCATCTTTGGTTGACTCGTCTTGAATACTTCGAGATCCTAGATCCACAGCAGATAAAGATGATAATGAACTATTTCAATTCTTCAGATTCCAGCTCAATATCCATAGTCCAATAGCTAAGGAGTTCTACAAACCCTTCAAATGACCCTATAGGAGTCCGGATGGTTGAGACGATATACACAGGGCGAAGTGATTGGTTCATTATAGAAAGTAAAGAGGGATTTCGGTTGAAGAGAGAAGACTGATAGTATTGCAGAGACGCAATCGTTTCTTAGGCTGAATAACAAGTATGTGGTAAAATAGTTTTCAATTTGTTCCGTTATCTCTCTGTACTGGTATGCACTGGATCAGAGATTTGTGATCAAAATTGCCATGGTAGGGTTGCTATGATCGTAAGGATTAAAATTCGACCGTGCTCTTCCGAAAGTACAAGATCGCGCTTTCATATGGCATAAAGTCTTTGTCGTTCCATTCGGCAGGTCCTGCAGAAGGCACATTCGACAGCACATTCGACAGCTTCAGAAGGACTCAGCAATGTAACCTCGGCGTTGCTTACGGAGTAGTCCATCTTTCGTGGATCGCGCCCGAGTCAAGCAACGGCATATAGCAAGCACAAGCGACTAGCAAAATAAAGCGTCCCTGCGAGGAGCGTGCCACTGTGACCCCAAATTTTAGCTATTGCCAAGGATGCATATGGGAGGAGAGGAGGGATTTTGCACCTCCGAATCTACGTAGGAGCAGGAGCACGACCCGAGCCCCGTTGACACTTGCTTTCGCTTCACACTTGCTTTCCCCGACTGTAAGGGAGAGCGCGCAGTACGGTAGAAGCACCGAATATTAAATTATTCACTTACCGAGACCAAAACAATAAAATACGCGTATATACTAATTAATGAATTTTTGATTCATTTTGTACTCAGATTCGTTATATAGGAACTATATAGGCACTTCTAATTCGCGACAAGATTTTCTACGCTTCTACAGATGAAATGCTCTCGTTCAGCATATTAAGGGTCTTGGGACTCATAAGGTCAGGCAAAGAGAAAGAGGCGGGAAATTCTTCAGAATATTGAGCTCCCGATCCAGTTATATCTCCAATCAAAGGACCCTATAGCAGCCATTAGTCAGCATTGGCCGTCCTTGAAAAAAGTCATATTGCCTACAGGATAGATAATTGTCCGTTGAATGATCTTCTACCGACTGGTCACACTGTCCTTGATCCAGTTGTCTTCATATGTACCCCAGCCCCAGAGCGCCTAAGAGTGTTCATGGATAAGTCAATAAGAATCACCGTACTTGATTTATAGTCTTACCTCCCCATAGAAGTCTCCAGTACCCCAGTGGCTAGCTGTGACCTGGGTAGCACTTCTAGCAGTAGTCCCATTCTCAGAGACATCGATGAGCATAGTTGTAAGCGCATGTTGGGTGGTGACCTGTGTCACAGATGCCCTCAATCCCGCCTTTAGTGCGGATAAGGGGTGAAATACGCCGATTAATGCAGAGTAGTTTGCCCAGACATTGTCGTAGAACACCATGTCGAGTTGATCCCATTGCTTGCCGTCAACAATAAAGGCATACAAGTCGAGTGTTTGTTGGATCTGTAGGGTATTAACATAGTCGTGACACTTGACAACGGCGGCAAAAGAGGAAGGCAATGCTTCAGCTTCTAAAGCAGCAGTTGATGTACCAACTAGAGGTTTAGATTGCGTTGATACTAGTGATAAAGTCGTAAGAAACAAGGTCAATAAATACGTGAGAGGTACCATGTCTTTAGAATATCAAATAATAAGAATCAATCAGATAGAAGCAATGAAACCCTCCGAAATATTGAAAAAATCTCAAGCAGAAAAAGTTTTAGAAGTAGACTGCCAAACATTTAATCAAAGGACTTTGAAAGTGACAGGCATACGGCAGACAAATGGATTATTAAAAAATCACTAATTGCTAAGCAAGTAGGCACGACCTCGGCACCGGAGATCTTGTTGGATCAACGCTGCATCTCGAGCATAATCATCTCGTAAACATCGGTATCATACGGTAAGGTACCATGGATCTGAACCCCTTATCACCTTAGAACTGTCTGGGTTGAAATCTGATTAGAATAAATAGGAGAGCTAAATATCTACCTGAGACGTGGAATAACCGTGGTACCGAGGGAGAGACAGAAAGTTGTTTTCTTGATAATGACTCCCGGTGTGGGGTTTACTTCATAGAAATACAAATGCAAAGGCTAATATACAAGACGAACAAGAAAATCATACTATGTCAATGATCTCCGTTTCATCCAGACAACAGTCTATCCCCAGAACTTCCATCCTTCCCGCTTTTCCTGTACTCCCACTCCAACCAGTTCTTCGATACCCTGAGCACCGATAACATTTTCAAACTTTTCCTGATCAATCTCTTTGCCACCATCTTCATCCGTACCGTTAGGGAATACAGCGGGCCAAAGCACCCCAATTCCGTCAGCACCTAAGATAGTCTCATATTTCTGAAATCCTTCTGTGATGAAGCTCCGCTCCAGCTCTTTAATAGTTTCGTCTTTGACGCCTGGTCGGAAGAGTGTAATAGCACATCCACCCTAGGCACTAGTGAGTTTTGTCTAGCCGATATCTGCATAATCTACGAGCTCGCGGATACGCTCTAGACGGGGGTGGGAGACCCCTAATGAGACTAGAAGTCCGTGATTAAATCGAATCAAAGTTCCCAAGTGTTCGAGATCGTTGTCATCATCATCAGCGGATTCAATGAACTCCAATGCAGATGTCGTAAGCTTGCCAATTCCATCTAAGATCCACTCTGTTAGGATAGGATGATTGCTTTTCAATGTTGTTACTTTCTCCACCTGCGCAGCTATTGAGCGTGGTTATTGTGTATCAACGAGAAGGAGCCGTAGTTTCGGGAAGTTGGTGAGAGGAGTGACGGATGATGATTCGAAGTCGGTTCTTTGGAATATCACGGCCTTTCTGCCCGTAGAGATGGTCTTATCTAATCTACTAGGATCGTGTGTGCACAACTCGCCTACAAATGCCCATCGGTTAACGCGCTCAGTCTGTACCTCTGCTTCCTCTGTAGGCTGATCGGGATGGGGTCCCGTAAGGGCGGGTATCTGAAGGAGGAACGCTGCACTCAAGCAGACGCAAATATTGGCACTGCTATTGGAATGATGGATCGAAGAGTGTAGATGGCTCCAGGACTTTGTTTAGAGCCTAATGAGAGGAAGAGGTAGAGGAAGGCGGTTGCAGATCTTACATGAACTTTTCGCTGCTCGTCTGGAAGGTCCATCGACACGGCCTCTGCGTGGGGTATGATGGCGTCATAAAGTTCCATATCAAGGGATGTGTCGAGGAAATGATATAACCTTCGCTTGGAGGGTTTGTGGAAGATATCACAGGGCAGGGTGTCAATGTTCCATGTATAATTCAATCCAATGTCTCTGAAGTTCAGTTTAATAGTTCGTTGGGATTTGGAGAGGGTGGTAACAAGGAGATAGGATCTGACGGAGATAGCTGCAGCAATGGCTGGCCTGCCATATACCACCGCATGTTCGCCGAAGAGAATGACTTTTCCTGGTGCTGATACCATGAATGCGGGCGCCATTGGCGACGAAGTTCCTCTCCCCATAGCTCTGAATTGTAAAACCGGTCGATAGAGATTTTCGTGATAGTGGTGGTTCTCGAGGTCGTTGAGGGAGCCGAATGTCGTCTCTTACCACAACCGTTCCAGTGCTAACGACGGACAATCAGCTGAAGACGATCAGGGTTCTAGAGTTTTTGATCACGTACCAGTGGCATCTCCGAACTGTGAGTGCCCAGTAGCCAAGACGGATGGGCTTCAAGAGTCGTCTAGTAGTTTAGGCCGCAAGCTGAACTGTTCTAGGAAGCAATATGGCAAAAAAGCTATGGTAAAAGTTGATGACAAAATAGGCTTAAAACTCTGTTACTTCAAAAGATAACTGGAAGGACCCCAGCCTCAGGCTTCTCAGTCAATCGAAGGTTTCTCGGTGGGATCGAGCTCCGGATTACCGAAAGTGGTCGGTGAACATCGGTGCCATTCAGCCCACTTAATTCTATAGTAGACATTGATTCTGCTCAAGCAAAAGTCAACGTCAACTTGTCTACTTGGGAACACCCAGCTTGGCAACCCGGCGGGGCGCACAGCGCAAGAGTGCTTTACACCTCCCTCAAAACCCATTCCAGAGAGTTTAATTTCAAGAGCATTTCCGTTCTTGAAGTATATACTTCCTCCACACAAGAACCGTAATGAATAACGATCTGCTGATGCCATCCTACCAAATGAGGTTGAGGTCCTTGGGCATCTGGATGGTGTGTATGAATGCGAACGTCTTTGGCTAATGTGGCCAAAGTGAAATTACGATCCCTGCCGTCGGCACAATCGAAATGGTCAAAATCTTGCAACGGACTTAGGATACCACAAGTCATCTGTCTGTCCTGTTTCAAAGCATACCGTTTCCAAAGTTCAAACATAGCTAACAGGCTTCTTACTTGTCCCGAGGAAGGTTGACCTGGCTCCCTCAGCGATAGACAGTTCAAAATCTGAACAACACGCAAAAAATACGATCGCTGCGAACCACAGAAGATAGCAACGTTCAAATTCATCACAATTTCTTAGATGATCCAACACCTGCTGAACCAAGGCAGGATGACAATACCCATTATATATTTCTTCAATTTTTGTAGTTGATAATCAGAGACCTCCTGATTGTATGTGAAGGAGTCGTCCGAGGGCGTTAATCCGTGACAGCATGTGCTCTTCGGGCCCATTTCCAAGTCAAACTAGAACTCTAGAAGCACCGCGGTAAATGTCAACCATATGTGGAATATGCGTGCTTTTTTCCTTGTTGTCCTTTTGATTACTACAAGCTGCGTCGACCCAAAGCATCCGTGGTTGGGCAGGGCGCCTGAACTTGCGAAGTGCATCAGAGAGGTTAGCCGTGATGAGCAGCTGACCTGGACTGCTTGGGCCGCTGAAGACCCAGAGTGTATGGGGATATTCGACCCCCATGTGTAGGACACTGCTTATAGAGGCTGATATATGGGTGATGAAGATCGACGATTTGAATCTTGCATTGTAGCTGAGCCGCTTCGAATTTTAGATAAGTGGAGCTCTCAGAGACGAGTATGTGTAGGCGATTGTAGTTTCGAGTATAAATATGACATGATGATCTCAGAGGCATTTGATTGAGTATCCATATCGTATTGCGTCCATTTAAATTAAATAATTCAGTTGAAGCTTTGTTAGAAGTTTTACGAGACGAGAACACTTATTTACCATGTTGCCAGAGAAACAGTTGTAGTATATCGCGAGGGGCAGTTGCAGGAGCTGAACCTCTCAGCCGCGTTCATGAGGTCTTGTGTTACCCAGTCACGTGCCGGTCATGTGCTCTTCTGAGTAGGAGCTAAAGTCAAAACGTAGGAGGAACAGGTACATCTTCCAAACCAACAATTCCAACACACAGCCACAATTTTCACGCATTTGACGCCGCCCGTTGTTCTAAACGCCAGTGGGTCGTCATTTGCCGCGAAATTTCAATTGTTGGTGACCTTTTACAGGCCTCCCGAGCTCAAATGAAGTCCTTTTTGGACAGACCCCGCGAACACTGCCACTCTTACGTTCATCAATTAAGATCTCTTCATCGAATCATTTCAACATGGGCTCGTAACTTTATATAATATTAGACTTGGTACCGGTTATACATGGTGGTCAGTCTAGACTCCACTAGCCGACCATATCGGTTCATCAGCCGGGCCAGACACTGTAGTTTATTGGGAAGACTTTTCAACCGGCCTTTGAATGACATCTTTTAGAGATGAAAATTAAGTTCTCAAGGTCAAGCGACCGAAATTTTTGGGTTTTTTCAAGCTACAATGAGTCTTACTTATACGCTGGTGGCCACGAGTCTTACCAAAATGAAGATGCCATCCAGGTGTCTTGCTTGCTTGTCTCTAAACCCACGTTCGTTTGGATCTAAACCAAACTCATTTCTCAATTTTGTATCATGATGCTGTTTGCTAAAGTCATATGTACATCGTTTCTTTTACCCTGGACATTAGCATTTTCCATACCCGTCACGAAGAGAACAACTGCCACAGATACATCTTCAACTCATAACACAACTTTGACTTGTGTTAATAGTACTTCATCTAGAAATTGCTGGGATGAAAACTACTCTATAGATACCGACTCCGAGGTTAAATGGCCAAATACTGGTGTGGTTGTCCCTGTACGTTTTATACTCTCAGTATCAACACCTCAAAGACCTTGATGCCAAGAAGCACCCATGACTTGCGCCAAAACCTATGTACTCATTGACAAATGTTTAGTATACCCTCATCATCACCAACAGAACCATGGCCCCTGATGGAAATCCACGTTGGATGTTGGTGTAAGTTACCTACTATCTTGTCCACCTTACCCAAAACTGACTTGGTATATCTAGCATCAACGGCACTTACCCTGGTCCGACAATTACTGCAAGTAAGTACAAAACATGGCTCTACCTATACAGTAATTAACTAATTTTTAGATTGGGGTGATACTCTAGAGATCACTGTCGTAAATAATATGAACAACGATGGGTGAGAAGATTAAACACATGTGATTTCGAGATACTAACACCTTCTCAGTGTAAGTATGCACTGGCATGGTATCTACCAAAAGAACACAAATGCTATGGATGGGTAAGACTTCAAGGGTTTGCTGCAAGACTCTGCTAAATTTGTATAGCGTAAATGGTGTTACTGAATGCCCTATTCCTCCTAGATCTTCTAAAACCTACAAGTTCGTGGCTACACAACACGGAACTTCGTGGTATCATTCCCATCATGCTGCTCAATACGGAGATGGTATACTGGGGTCAATGGTAATTAATGGACCAGCAGCATTGGATTACGATTATGATCTTGGCCCTATGCCGATCACAGATTTCTACTATCAATCTTCCTACGAAGCGGGGCTGATGTCTGTCAAAAATGGCCCTCCACACGGTGATAATGGTCTCATCAACGGAACGAATATGAATGTCGGGGAGACCGCTGGGTACTACAACAATGTTACAGAACTGGTCCCACGTGCCAAGTACAGATTGAGACTCATCAACATGAGCGTCGATAACCATTTCCGAGTGACGCTAGACAACCACGAGTTTGCAGTCATTGCAACAGATTTTGTAGCCATCCAACCTTACACCACGCAGTCTCTGTTTATCGCCATTGGCCAGAGATATGATGTGATCATAACGATGGATCAAACCGTCGATAATTACTGGTTTCGAGCGATCATACCTAAACCACCAACAACTGAAGCCACTGGATGCGGGGAAAATCTAAACAATGGATCCATTAAAGCCATCTTCACCTACCAAGGGGCTTCATTAGCTCATCCCACATCAAAATCCTACGATCTACCGCAAAGTTGTCTCGATGAAACGGATCTTGTGCCGTGGAACGAGAAGGCCGTACCGGAAGAGAAGTTCATCTGGCCCATTGCGCAGGAGATGATCTTTACCGGCCCAGGAAGTCACGCAGATCCTCCCGCACCGGCGCCTTTCACGTGGAGTATTAGTATGTGTTTAATATATGTACAGCCTGGCTGTTGTGAGCATATAGCTAACCACCCCTCTAGATAACACATTTATGAAAGTCGAATGGGACAATCCCACACTTCAGTTCGTGCAGCAGGGAAATACTTCATACAACCCCCATCAAAGCATTATCGAACTATCAGGTGCAGCCAACTCAGTAAGTTCATATCCCCTTCCCAATCTCCCTCATTC
>LLKJ01000671.1:0-10250 GCA_002242865.1 Clarireedia sp. CPB17
GGGCAGGGGTGCGGTGCAGGAGGATGATTGGCTGGTTTCATTACGGAGGAAGATTTATGTATGTTTCATCACAAGCGGAATGGCAGGCCAGTGTGGAGGAATTGGGCTTTGGGATTTTGGGCTGGAGGATCTAGAATGCCACGAGGATGGTAGGACGGTAGGATGGCTGGGTATTGAATAAAATAATGGATAGAGAATCAACACTTAATACATAAGCAAGTGCTGAGTGATTAATTGAAAGAATAGGACTTAATGAGAGGCGAGGGAAAAAGGAGAGTGGAATAATATGCTCGGGTTATCCGGCCGGGCTGGGATTTTTGGGCACGATTAGTATTTTCGTGCCGGCCATGCTCGGTAAGCGCCGAGTAATCTTGTACCAGCACGGAAGAAATAACGAATCTCGGCGTAGACGAGTTGAATATACGGGGCGTTGTTTGTGCTCGAATTCGATCTGCGACAATATTCACGCATGCCGGATGAGATCGGATTCCGTTTCGTGAAACTGATGGTTGGTCGGGGAAGATGGATAGCGAAGTAGTAGAGGCGTTTGTGCGAGGCAGAAAGAGCAGAGACGGCTGAATATCGACCTGTCTAGACGTCATGAGCGTTGTATGTGGTTGTTCCTGTGTCGTCGTATGGGCTGATTTTGAAGGGTCGGCGTGCAACCGTGTCACCGGGTGCGTGGAAGATGAAGAGAGTCGAGAATCCAGTCGAAGGCATGTGTAGCTAGAGCGGAGAGAAATTGGCGTTTCTTCTATGTACATGGGAATCTCCATGCGGGGGATGTTAGTAGGCTCGTTCCGATGCTCTCACATATATATAGATGGAAGAGACAGATGTGCAGGATTATCCGGCCGATGGAGACATGCCACAGAATGACGACATTCTGTTGTACTTGGTGAATATTGGACTGGGGCTTGTTGGATGGAAACGGTGGTCTGATCTTTGTTTTGATACACAAATTAAGATGGGCGGGTGCCACAGCTTGAGATCGTGCCATCGTGGATGTGGGATACGAGATGCGGTAGTCGTACCAGATGCGATTGTTTAAGATGAGACCCAAATAGGAAGATGTTGGCGGTGTTGTGTGATGAAGATATGATTTATACATGCACGGGAGCCTGATATATGCTGCTGTGTGAGGTAGGACGTCGAGATGAGATGAGATGAGATGAGATGAGATGAAATGAGATGAAAAGGAAGTACGAAATCTGAGAAATCGCAGTATTAGCTACTTGCTCGGCTGCAGATTAAGAGATGTACGCTTTCAAAGAAAAAAGAACAAAAGGCGCAAAGTTGGCGGTTTTCGTGGAGCTAATCGCGAATGTTAAACATGGCACTTTGGCATGAATCCGATTGATGGAGGTGAGAAGACAAAGATCTCGAAACAAGATTAGTTGTTCAAGCCTCGCAAGTCAGTGACGAGGTGGCTGTACACAGTGTCGTACAGCTAGATCTGGGATCGGAACAAGATGAAGCGTATTTGTTTCCCCTGTCTTCCGGGAACAGGTTACTTTTCGAGCATCAAAATATAGGAGGATGCCGAGTGAGTATTCCTGAGTGCAAAGTGTGCCGTATCGTTCATCTTCCTTTTCTTCCCGGATCGGCTCGAATTTTGATGGCATAGGCAAGATAATTATGTCAACTTTTTCACCGTCGTTATCCGACCATCGAATTCGGAGAAGGGTCGGAAGGGACTGGTGCTTGTGGCATCTCATCTCTCTCAATAGATTACTTGTCATTGAGGTTGACGAACAAGGAGCTGCCGATAACACCTATGAGCAGAGTATTTCGCACATCGTGCAGCAGCTCCGAAGGATTCGAAGACGCGAATGCTACACAAACGATAGAGAAGTTGGTGTTAATTGCCACACGCGCGCGGCGTTCCCAGAGTTATTCTTAATATGTCGAATGCCTTCATTTGTTGACCGCGCCTCAACAAATGGAGGTGGCTGGCAACATCACCGCCTGTTGATTCAGATCCCAATCCAAAAAGATGTCCTTTTTGGCCGCAGACGAACCGTTCCCACTCATTGTCGCCTCCCTCTTGTAGGCTCCTCTGCAACGCGGTATCGCGATTACCGTGTTTATTCATTCGTCTTAGCAGCAAGGCTGTCATAGGCATTACACAAGCCAAGAAAGCCGTTGAAGTAAAAGTTTGGAAGGTTATGTTTTCGCCGCACCGTTCATGAGAGGGAAAATTATGTTTTGCTTTGTTCCGTTGGTTCTGTGGGTTCCGAGAAGAGCTTCTTGTCCTTAGGAATTGCTTGTATTTGTCAAAAGCATAGCGCGTATCTCTGCAATCCAGTCCTACAAAGATCGTGTCATTACTTCATCTTTTTCCTGCCTCCCAACTTGGCCGAGGCAGGTCAGCGGGAGCAAGACTTCCTGTCTTCTCTCTCTCCACACCCCTCACTTTTGTCCCTGGTAGGCAATTGCCCCGGTCGCGTCTGCCTCATAACCCCCATTTTCGTACGAGATTGGAAATCTCCCCATCTACTACCCCGACATCTCCAGATTCCGAATCTCCGCATCCAACAAGCTCTTCCCTTGATCGCGAACTCTTTCATGAACTGTGGCTAGACGCATGTGAGCTATTCTCCCATTGGAGCATCTCATGTCACGGAAATAAGAATCTATGGAAGGACGAAATATTGTGAAGGCACGGATCGCCACAAGCTCACCGGTGAAACCTTCTCCCCATGGGCAAACAAAACTAGGTATGCGACCCCGCGGGGATTAATAGGTCTAAAACTTGCCAGCCATTCATGACCCCGGATTCATAATCTACTAAGACAGAGCTGGGTCCAACTAAGAGATGGATAGCCGCTCAACTAATCCTCAATTAGTTGTTGGTATCTTCTGGATTCGTTATGAATGGTGGAATTACTTTCCCTGTTGTTGTTGTAGATTGATAACAATTGCTTCCACGAATGAGCTTCATCCCACTTCTCCATCCTTTGATTAGCGACTCCAGAGATACGGATCGCATAATAAATACCATGATACCTCTGGTCGACTGAACAATTCTCTTTTCTCTCTATCGGCTCCTGTCGAACATCAATTACTCCAGTTGTCAGACATCCGCGCACATTACCGTCAAGATGCCTCCAGCTTTTTTCAAGAATTACCGCGTCTATCTGCTGACGACGGTGGCTTACATGGGCTCACTGTTGTTTGGTAAATTCACCCCATCCCCTGGGCTTGATGCCAAGTCAGCTAAGAAGGATTTATTGTACTGACAGATCGTGGCTTGCAGGGTATGATACCGGTGTTATGGGAAGTGTCTTGGCACTCAAAAGCTTCAGAGAAGATTTTGGACTTCCTACAGATACCTCCGGCTTCGCCAGCAAGCAAAATGCTCATGTCTCTTCAAATGTCGTCTCCCTCCTTACCGCCGGTTGCTTCTTCGGTTCTATCGCTGCCGCCTTCTGCAATGATCGCTTCGGACGACGATACTCCCTTATGGGATTCACTATTATATTCTTGATTGGTGCTGCCGTCCAAACTTCTGCTAAGCATGCCATTGGTCAGATCTATGGTGGTCGTGTTATTGCTGGTCTTGGCATCGGTGGAATGTCTGCTATTACTCCAGTCTTTGTCGCCGAGAACTGCCCTCCAGAGGTCAGAGGTCGTATCACCGGGTTGTTCCAAGAATTCTTGGTTATCGGTTCCACTTTCGCATACTGGCTAGACTATGGGGTGGCTCTGCACATTAAGCCATCCACCAAGCAATGGAGAATTCCAGTGGGAATCCAATTGATCTTCGGTGGTTTCTTGTTTCTAGGTCTTATATTCTTGAAGGAATCTCCTAGATGGTTGATGAAGCAGGGCCGATACGAAGAAGCGCAAGCTTCCTTGGCCTACACCAGATGCGAAGATGTCAACAACGAGCAAATCGTCCAGGAAATTGCTGAGATTCGTGCTTCCATTGAGGAAGAACTTCAACTTACTGAGGGTGTCACCTGGAAGGAGTGCATTGCCCCAGTCAACCGATGGAGATTCATCACCGCCATTTGCTTGATGTTCTGGCAACAATTCTCTGGCACTAATTCTATTGGATACTACGCACCACAAATCTTCCAGACCATCGGTGTCTCCAAGTCCAACACTGCTTTGTTCGCAACCGGTATCTATGGTACTGTCAAGGTCATTACCACGGGTATCTTTTTGATCATTGGTATCGATAAGCTCGGTCGTCGCAAGTCGCTCATTGGCGGTGCTGCCTGGATGATGACAATGATGTTCATTCTTGGTGGTGTCCTTCACACCCACCCACCGGACACCTCCAGCGGAACCGTTGCCCCAGCGTCCATCGCAATGGTTGTCATGATCTACTTCTACGTCATCGGATATTCTGCTTCTTGGGGACCAATCCCATGGGTGTACGTATCTGAAATCTTCCCGACTCGAGTTCGTGCCTATGGTGTAGGAACTGCCGCAGCAACACAATGGCTCTTCAACTTCGTCATCACCGAGATTACGCCGACCGCCGTAGCAAATATTGGATGGAGAACCTTCCTTATGTTCGGTATCTTCTGTTTTGCTATGGGTACCTGGGCATTCTTCATCGTCAAGGAGACGAAAGGAAAGAGTTTGGAGGAGTTGGATATCTTGTTTGGTGCAGTCGATGCCAACCAAAGAGCTGCAGACGTGGAGGCGGCTATGCACAAGGACCCTATGCATGGGGACAAGGATTCTATCAAGGCAGAGACTGTCCGTGTTGAGGACACTGCTGCTCCGGTTGAGAAATCTTGATGATCATGTACTATTTAAACGTTTTGCACGAATATGATATCCGCTGTCGATCAGCTTGACAGTAGTTAATGATAATGTAACTCATGATGATATTCTTTTTACACTTACCTCTTATCAATTTTGTGGTCTGTGACAGTCTAAACGCTTACCCGGTGAAAATTCTAACGGATGAATGTAAAACATTGTGAGATATAGAGAGGCCGCGCAGTTGCCAAGCTGAGCACTCTGGAAGTATACATATCAGCTTAGCAATTTTCGAAGATTTCAATTTGAGGAACGAATGAGTTTAGACTGACCAGGTTATTCTGATCTTTCAGCCATTATCAATATCTGACGCCATTTCGTCTAGTAGTTTTATGCCATGTTCTATGTACAGTGCATAAATTCCGTGCGTATGAACTCACCACCACTCGGTTACTGACTGACAGTACTAGGTACAGAAACTATTCTCGCCCATGAAATTACAAATGAAGGGGGTGCAGGATCTGTCGAGATGACCAATAATCCATTCCAGGAGCATGGCGGTCTCAGATGTAGCAGGCTTACGCGGCTCTTCCAACGCAAGGACCAGCATGGGCGATTCCTTCACAACATCCCACCATCTGCATCGATAAGAACCTAGCGAGAGCTACGAAGAAAGTTGATTAACCCCCACCACCTGGATGAAACTTCAAGAACACTCCAGAAAAAGAATCAACTGCCGTCGTCTAATTGTGTCGATTCGATCTTCGGTCGGAAGTTTCCACGAGTCTAGATTCTGGAGTTGTCGCCTTCCCCTGGAGAGGTAGCATCTTAAGGATGCAGAGGTCCTTGCAGCGCCAAGTTGAAACATCGTGCCTGTAGAAGCTTCGTTTGTGATCCGCCGAATTCGCGGTCTTCTTTAGGACGGGATGCGAGATCAACATTATCATCACCTTAACAAACAATATTGTGCGCGCGCGGAGTCCTAAGAGCTTTTCGTGGGTGAATGCCTTGCTTGCTTACATGATTGTCCGATGGGGAGATGCGTTCGTTTGTTGAAAAGAAGGATAGTTTAGAAAATAATCAATACGTGGCTACAGCTGACGTTAAAGCTTGATCTGACCACATCTCATCATTTACAAGTATGGGATTTGTATGGTATATCCATTTTGGAGAAGAAGTCGGGACGCGCGGGAAGGAAGGAAGCACGCATGCCGCCCAAATTAAGGTACGGGTGAATTGAAACCAGGTTTATTGGATGAATTTTCAATTTGGACTAGCAACCTGTTGATAGGTCTTAGGACAGGATCTGTATCCCGAGCTGATTTTGCAATAGCGACAAGCTTTTTCAACGCATAATATCAGATAGTGACGGCACATTGAGTAAGGTTGACGTTGCCTCTGGAAATCAAGTGGGGGCTACAGCTTCAACTAGAGTTAATGGTTCCACAAGCGTGCATGATGATCGTCATCTAGGGACCAGTCAATACTTCTCCGCTTGGTCAGAGCAAAGGAGTACTGCTCTCTCTCCACTTTCTTTTGGTGCGTGGAAAGACCAGAATCCCGACCTGTCATGGGTGGTTTAGTGGTTAGTAAAACAAAATATACAAGCATCCAGGACCCTTCACTGACTCCTCTTCGGGTGATTATCAGGATGGGAGAAAGATATAAAAGCTGACGAGGCGTCACCAGATGACAAAAGAAAAATCAGTCTTAGAGCATCCGGTCTTTCCTCATTACTTTTCATCTCTTCCGGCTCCAGGTCTGAGCATTTCTTCGCCAAAACCACTTTTCAGAACACTCTCTCATCACATCTTCAACTTCTCTTCTCAACTCACCGTTCCTATTTACCAAAATCATCCACTTTTTCAATACATTCAACAGTCATCATGCAACTTACACGCTTCCTCGCCGCTGCCATTCTCGCAGCCCCTTTCGTTGTTGGTCAATTCCATGGTCTTAAGGAAATCCCGACCGTCACTGGAGAGCTGATTTCCGGCCACGCACGCCCTACCGGTGAACCCAAACAAGGTGGTGCATTCAGTGGATCTGCAGGAGGTTTCGCACAAGCATCAGGATTCGGAGGTCATCACGGCAGCCACAGTGGCCATGCACACCCTACTGGCAGCGCCCACTTCAGCAACTTCCCTCAAGCATCCGGAGCAGCCAAGCCGTCTGGCTTCGGCGGAAAGGGAGGAAATGGTCAACACTCAAGCAGCGGATTTGGTGGTGCGCACGAAACCGGTGCTCATGGAAGCGGTTTCGGAGGAGCTGCCCCCACCGGCTCATTCGGCGCTCAAGTATCTGCCGCTGCCGGTCAAGGTCACGAACACGGATTCGGTGGAGCCGAGAGCGGATCTTCCAGCTTCGCCAAGCATACCGGCCACCAAAGACGTGAAAAGAAAACCAGCTCCATCGCATTCCCCACTGGCACCAACCCCGGAGGCGAGATGCACCACAAGCCCAGCGGTGTTGTCCCATCTGGTGGTGCCAAGCCATCTGGGTTTGGGGGTGAGGACCATCACCACGGAAGCCAAGGACACGCCAGACCTACTGGTGCAAAGTTCCGCAACTTCGAGAAGCCTTCTGGCGCAGCTTCTTTCGAGGCCGGCCACGCTCGACTAACTGGTGGTTTCGACGGTGAACGTCCCTCCGGCTTCTCGTCTGGAGTTAAGCCCACTGGAGCTTTCCCAACTGGCTCTGGATTCCCTTTCGGAGCTAAGCCCACTGGAGATCTCCCAACTGGTGGTTTCCGTGGTGACTTCAGCATATCTGCTGCTTTCCCGAAAGTTACTGCCGTATAACTTGTTTCGCTCAGTGAATGGTCCCCATGATTTTCTAGATGGACGGACGTATTGATGCATGGTATAAAATTTGCGATGTACTATTTTATGATTGAAGGGTGGGATACCCAGGACAGCACACCCACTGTTTTCGTTCTCTTCGTGCTTTAGGGCTTTGATAGCATTTTCTTGTATATATTGGGTGCTTCTGTGCTGTAGGATAGAGCGAGGCCCGATGAATTTGATCTTTGATCACTCTGAATACTGTGTTGTTTCGTATTATTGAACCGTGAAATGTCCCATGTCTTCCAGTTCTAATTGGTGGTCTCTAAGGAGACCTGAGCCTTATCGTCATCTAAACATACAACTGTCCTTTCCGCGCCCTCGTAGCCTTGTCCTCATCCGCCACCGCCAGATGTCCCACAGCCATGTTCGAAGAATGACCTTCACCCCCCTGCGTCTCCTGCTCTGTCCCCACAATGCCAACGTCGCCGAACCGCAGTCTCAGGTCTTTGAAGTGCCTGGTTCGATCCAGGCCATCCAGAAGATTACCCCCAGGACCGATCGTTACATATTTCATGTCCCGAGTCAGGAGGGAGCAGTACCCAAGGATATCGGGTGTATGTTTTTTCATATCGTAGTAAGCCCCCAGTAGCGACATGCAGAACATGATGAGTGTTGATGTCAAGAATACCACAAACCAAGGCCAAGAGCACACGTAGACTTCTTCGACTGTTGTCAATGTGCCTGTTATATTCTGGTAAATTGGAGTACCCGCATTAGTTGAATTGGGCGCTCCTTTACCCCGTCCAAGGTAAATATTGGGTGCTATATTCCCAATGCCATACGCATTGATGATCTGGCCGAGTCGACGACCGAAAAGGACTGGATCCATGACTGGTAATGGCGCTAGGTCATCCTGGCTAAACATGAGAGTGGTGTCGCCTCGATTGATATACAGCTGTAGGATATCATATTCAAGAGAATCCTGCATTGTTGGACGAAGGCGTGGTAGATTGAAAGAAAAGGCTGGGAAATTCGTATGAAACCAGGTTAAGTTATTATTAAAATGAGGCATCTGAGACTGACGTTGAGCAACCACTGAACAGTTCTGGGTACCATCTGCCACTTTGCAAGACAATTGTGATTCGACATAGCTTTGCAGGATGTCACATTGAGCGAAAGTGCCATTGGTTGTAGAAATGTCGGACGGTGCATTGGACTTGTCCTGATATAGCAATGCGCTTCTATTGAATTCGATATGCTCGGTCTCGTCGTATACTGGATAAATTGGAGCGAAATCGGGATTTGTTTTGTCTGGTGACTGGTACCAGATTGTGTCGAAAGATTGTGGGAACTTATTCAGACCAAGAGACCATGAACTGTCCCAAGCATCCGATCCCGTCCCAAGACCACCGTTAGTCCAATTGTACCCATAATATGTTTCATTAGACACTTCGATCCACGTGTTATTGGGATCTATAGCGTTGACTAATACTGGCCGGTTTACATAGATCTCTACGTCCGCTTCAATTGCCGTCCGCTGTTCTCGTAATACTGTGCAATTGAGTTGTATATGTGTTGATTCGATCGACAAAGTGGTAATCCCCGGTTGAAGGCCAAAAACAGGTATGCCAATTACTGAAGAATATAGGGAAGGGTCCATGTAACTTGTGTAGTTGGACCAAGAGAGTTGTGGGTTTTGCAAGTAGGGGATTTTAACATTCCCCAGAGGATCCATATTGCTGTGTTTGATTGCATTGGATGCTTCCAATGCACTAGAAAGCATAGCACTAACCAGAGGGCCATAAGTTGAAATGGGTGAAACCGTATCTTCAAGATTTAAAGTGCCTCGAGTCTCAATGCACTTTGCTAGGGTTGCAGTCGACGATGAGCGGGTACCGGTGGAGAGCATTCGAGAAGTAGATTGTCCACCAAGTGGTGACATGACCCAGATTAGAGCAAGTACAAGCCCGAGGATGTTGAAAGAGCGGAGTAAGAAATGTGTTTGGTATGTACCAAAGACTGTGCGACTACCAGTGAGTTGCTCTAAGGTTTCAAGACGTGCGCCCATTTCTAGTAACCACTCAGCTCCTTTCACGACTGTTCGTCCGACGATGGCCGCAAAAATGAGTGGGAAGATTGTTGTGGCCTAGAGAATACCAGTTAGTAGTGGAAACAAATCTCAAGGGGTTGAGAACTCACTAATTTATTGACACTCTGAATTTTGTCAAAATTCGATTGCACGACCGTCTTGGAGTTTAGATTTGCATTGGCTGCAGCAAGAATGAAGAAAGGTATCGTTAAGAGGCATAGAGCAAGGTTCGTCACAATGATTTTGCACCAATACCAGAGCGTGTACTTTAAAGGTGATGGCGTTATTTCTCCTTTCGATGAGGTGTTTGACGGAGTACACTGGTGCTGGAGACTTGGCGACTGTTCGGTATCGTAGAGTCTGGTTGTTGAATCAGTTTGAAGCCTCGAGAGAAGGCTGTCGCTGCCAGTATCTCCACCAAAAACGTCTTCAGCATGTCTTATGAACTGGATGTTTGGGGTGAGTTCGATCGCAGCGTCAACATCCACCGGAACTCTTGCCATTTTAGAATGACTTGACGTTGGAAAAGATAGTGCTCGAGGTAAGTCGTAGAAAGTGATAGTCAGATACCACAACCGTTCTACTACATCGTCCTCTGCAGAACATTCAGCTTTTAAACACCTAACACAAAATGTGTGTACAGGAATAGGGGT
>LLKJ01000672.1:0-30017 GCA_002242865.1 Clarireedia sp. CPB17
CCTTGGAAAAGGAACCAGAACCGAGCAGGGAAACGGCTTGCAGATTACACGTCTATCAATTTCCAATTGCACAAATAACGCTACCCCGTTTTCGGCGCACATTCACCCAATTAAGTCACGAGATGAGGGACAATGCTGATAACTACTTGGCAGCTATGTGTTGCAGTCGGTGACCGCATTAAAAGCCTCGTGTTCGCCCTGCCCGACAGAGGAAGGCCCTCCTGCACCCAAAGGCTCTCTGCTACAAGAGCATGGAGCTTCCTGGCAGATGTGAAGAGGCAATGGATGAGCTTTGAGGCTGCCGATGTTGCTTTTGCAGGTATCGAGCCCAGATTCCGGGGGCTTCGGCGGTGAGGGTAGGTGCGTTGCGGTGGGGCAATTGAGACATTCATAGGTGTATCTTTCTGGGGACTTATGGGGACTGAGTTGTTCATTGCGGCCTCAAATGCGAGGAGAGGCTGTCATCGTCTTATTCGTCTAGCCGACGGGATGCTGCCCGATACTGCCTGGGAGTTTGGAGGATCACCGTTGCCTTAACCGCGCCCCGGAATGTTTTACGGAATATAAGCATCATCTTATCGAACGATAGCGGCACACGTCAGCTCACTTCGTATATATCTGGGATTGCAATAGGTGTCGGGTTCTCATCCATGGGGACTTTTCCTTGGAGTTATCGTCAAGCCCCTAGTAATAAGCTGGTATGTCGATGATGACTGTTTAGCAGGACCGTGCCCCTATCCTCCATTGTTCTTCGGGAAACACATGAAAATCTGTTCACCGAAATCATCATGCGATGATACTATATGCTGTTCATGTTAAGTGTATGGATGCGCGATAGAAATTGCCGTTTCTGCGGTATTTATTTCTACTGTTACTTTCGGGGGTCGGTTTGTTTATGGAAGCTCCACCGGAGCCGAGATGTGCAACTATGGGGCCATGGAAAATCATAAGTTTGACCTCTGTGCGCTGATTGCTCCGAGCGTGGGAATACCCACATGCTAACAGCAGACGTCAGATGTCTCATAGCTATGCCTTCGTCTGCACTGCAGTGAGTTAATTCCAGATTCACGAATTGTGCACATCGAATTTAAGAAATACCAAAAGGCTCTGTCTGATATATCCTACTATATAAGCCTAATCTTAACATAGCCTGAGTTAATGGTAAGGGGTAAACTTAAGTTGGGATTATATTGATGTCTATTCCGGGCTAATAAACATGAAAAGTAACTTTCGACATTCTTTGATCTACGCAAGGGACACGAAACGTGCAACGTGTGATATTCAGCTAACTATATCTCGATCAAAGACATATTCCTCCTAAACAGTACAGTAGTAACGAGGCGATATATGTGCAACCGAATATATCTTGTGAAACTGTCACCACACGCATGTAACCCATTTAAGACTACTCTTCCGAACTTGGTTGTTCCGTGCTCATACAAGATGTATCTGCAGTGACTTTGCATTATACATACATATTTACTTATGCTGTGCTTGAACCGTGCGGACTGCGGCGGAGTTTCCCGCTCAATAAATGTGCCTGCATATCTTCCGCCGCCGAGATTGATGCGGGATGATGTATCAGACACTAGATACCCACTATCAGGTATTATTAGGTGGGTAGTGCAAAGCTGAAGCTGTGTAATGTAGACAATGGGTTCGTGCACCTCGTGTAACAACATATTGAACACACAATTTCATTACTGGCAAAGGAAAAGCGACGCCTTGGGGCCTTTACTATGGGACCAATCGCGTCAAGAAAACCCTTGATTTGCCAGCCAATGGCAGCCAGTGGATATGAGTTGTAGCTTCGGGAGAATTTTGTCAGTTATCATATTCCCACATGTCACAAGCACCCTAAGTGTGATCTCCCCGATATTCCCAAGACGCCTGCTGACTCCCGAAACGAGACAACTATATATAAAGGAGGGAGTTTCTGTCCCACTGAATCAATCATTTGCTTTCTTGGGCAAACGAGGCAAAATGCATAGGATCCCAAATGCGCTCACCCTACAACGACAACGCCCGAGCAAATAACCCAGCCTGTATGCGTTCATAGGCAATAAGACTTCCAATATCCTTGTGGCCAATCAATCATCTCTTCCGGGAAGTCTCCTGCGGCTGAATACTATTTCTCTCCGTGGCGCTGCGAGTTCGACCGGGTGCGACCTGAGGCAGACCGCCAGTATTGGCTCTCAGGTTTCCTTGAGCCGCCTTCGGGCCGTAGCTAGCACTCAATGACTCATCACTACCCAAGGTAAACCCAGCGATACAGTATGATCAACTGGGCGACTCGACAGGTATTTACACATTCCATCGCTGAACCGCATGATCGAGGGCAGCTGGGGCAATATCGATATAGTTGGGATCACCATGCTGCCTATGTGCAATATCACAACGACTGGGTAGTAATGCCGCACCTCACTGACGCCTCCACTCGTTTGGTCTACACCGCTGAGATATGGCCGACCGACTCAGCTGCTGCTGCCTATTAGCTGACTATTGTGACCAATACAGTCCCAGCTCGGCAATTTTGGAGGTGTAGCAATAAAGTCTGGACCCTCAGAGAGGAGACTCTAGTGCTGTCGTGCTACCATAAGTTTGGGTGGGAAGACGAGGCGAACACGCTATGGAATAGACCATTACTCACCGCGCTCCATAACTATACTCAGCTGTCATCGAACAAGGGGCTTCAGGTCAACGATCAGTAATGGTAGCGATCGCTTGTCGGTACTAAGGTCGGGTATGTCGGGTTGAAGATCCTGTTAGGTACAGAACAGGGGGAATGCTCGTGAAGAACCGCCTCCAGGTTCAAGTTGTATGGGCCAGTAGCCATTCACCGAGGAGTACCTCGTCCACACTCACGGTCAGCTCTTCTATCAAGTTGCGGAATCTGAGTCATTCACATAGGAGCCTTGATGAATACGTCGTAAATTAACGAGTAGGATAAGCCGAGTTAGAAATTTTCGCTTTGCTTACCACATAATGAGAACTTCATTAAAGCTGAAAGATGTGGCAACCAAACGTCACTAGATTTCCCCTATTGTGAAAACAAAACTTAAAATTGCCATCCAGAACTTGATAGCGACAAATCAGGAACAGATACCGTCAACAAGACGAAGGCAAAAAAAAATTCGATTTTGGGGGCCAGATTTTAGGGGATGTTTTTACACAGCCGGCCCCGGTTCACCAGCCACTGTGGCGACACGCGCAACCTCGTCCACGGTAATAACGATAATTTGGTCACACCAGACCAAAGCAGCAAGGAAGATTCTGCATGGCTCATTTGAACGGCAAACGGCAGGTATGTTGCCGAGTCGGTATAAAAAAACGAATGACAAAAACGTGAAATATATCACCTTTCGGGCTCGCCGAATCTCGGAGATACGATGATCTCTGAAAGTCATACTCTAACGCCACCCAAAATTTTCTTCTTCGATGCGATTGACTAATAGAATATGACAAAGGGAATGAGGTGGTGAGTTTTGGGCGGCAAAGCGTGGGGAGTTGGGGAATCGCTTCAAAGCAGTTGTAGATAGGAGAAAGAAATTCATAATTACTCGGCTGTATCTTTCGTATCCACTTACGCGGCGTGCCCAGTTAAAGTGAAAACACGGGCTTGTATGAGCCACGATTGACGCGGCGTTAAAGCAGGCCGCAAGCCGTTCAAAAATAGAGTGAGACTCTCACTCTATTAGCCTTGCTATGAGATACGGAAATCATCAGATAGCATAATGACCAGAGCTCTAACATAATCATGAGGATACTATGATGAGAAAGGCTCAAAATCGGGCGAGGAAATAGGCTTTCATGCGTGACTACCGTGAATGGAAAATTTGAAGCCCTATATGAATGTATGGCTGCATAGATTTTTGCTTCTTCTTGTGCCAGCTGAGCATTCAATGCCCGCAGGGCCGTAGGAAATGGCAGATTTGACAAATATATGTATGTATACAACAAGGTCTGCCCCAGCGAACAACGGACGACTCCCACCGAGTCCCACGCACTCCCACGTTCACAGCGCAAATGAGCCTCTGTGACTGCTGTACTCTGGCGGTGAATCAAACGCCTACAGATTGTAGCTGCATTGCAGAATTTGCAGTACTTGCTGCAAAGCGAGTTGAGAACCCAAAGTTGCCCGAAAATTCACTGAAAGCGTAGCAAATGATCAATAGACAGACCGTTCGAGAGGCTCTCAGCGGCGCGTAGGAAAAGGCAAACAAGCGCCAATCTTAAAGTCCATAGCATAACAGGCGCAGTTCAGAAACCGAAATTCACTCACAGGCAGACCAAACTCAGCATCCTGTTGGAACGTGTTGTTGGAGATCTACAGGAGCTCGTAAATGCTAAGAGTTTGAATGGTCAAGGATTTCGTTGCGGCATGGCATGGACAACGCGAAGGATTAAACGACAGCTAATTTGACTCCTTCAGCTTGGATGAGCCACATGTTTGATGTGAAGTATGCGTAGTCAATTCCATTGTCGGTGGAAGGAGCTGAGGAGGAATGTTAGTAGATGACTCTTGGAAGATTCAGAAGTGTGAGGTTCAATTGGAAGGCTGTGAGCGACGACATGGTTGGAATGAATCACTAGATGCGCGAAGTGACTGGCAACGTGAAGCAACATCTGCAAACCCTCGAGTCATCGCGAATCCGCGATATTGTATTCTCCAAGATGATTCGGTGTCCAGACAATGATGTACAGGAGAGAAAGTTAGGAAGTAACGAGCACCAACGGATTGCACATTAACTAGATAGAATGGTAGGATGTAAATGGTTCATAACAACGAGTGCGGTAGTTTGGATATCTATTGCGGACTACGGAATTACGACTTATATGCGGGGTCACGGATAGGCTGGAAATGTTTAATATTGGAGCCAATTTGGAGGCAGGTCATTCCTGAGTCCTGGCAACTTTATGATTGGGGGCGTTGTCGTTCGTAGTTGGTAGTGCTACAGGGCTGGATAAGTGAAGTCCGTAATGTATCCAGGAATGAATGGGTGCGGAAAAGCAAATAAATACTTACGAAAGCAGTCACCGAGACGGGCGCATCCTCAACTACTGGAACGCCATGCGGCTCTTGTAGCGCATTGTCGTTCGCGTTTTTGCGAACCATTTGCCTTATAAAGCTGCATAACTTCTCAAGAATCTCCCACGAATGAATGGGGACTTCAACGAAAACAGCTTCTCCAACTCCTTTCGATTATCGATGCATCTTAACACCCCTTTCGAGGCTGTTATGTTGGACTTGTAAAATCCCAAAAGGTTTCTCATGAACAGTGGCTTCTTCGTCTTTCAGGTTCATTGATTTTCTTATCGCACGCTTACAACTGCGATAACCCACCAACCATGCTCGGTATGTTCGCCCCCAAACTTGTCCTCTTGTGGCACCAGCACCCGCACTTATTTGGGATATGTTGCGCTGACCTTGATACAGATATGCACAAAAGTACTCCAGATCAAAGTACTCCAGATCTAGGCGACCGTTGGATTCAGCACCAACGCCGGAATAACAAAACTACAACTCAATCGTGGGCCTGTACCCTGTGTCCGGAACGCACCGTCTGTCCTTCAACAGAAGAGCTGTGGAAACACGTAGAGGAGAGACATCGCGACAAAATCCCAACACACCCGGGCGAGCTCCAGCAGTTTCGAAGAACGCTTGAAAGTGATTCGGCAGCAAAGAGGTCAGTTAACATAATTCAGCCTACTTTTTCACGAGGCTGTAAATTTGAAGCAAAACAAAAACCATGATCAAAGCTGACATTATTCGAAACACGATCAAAGACCTTCCAAAGATGAATCCTTCCCCAGAAAATATACTCAAATTGATGGAGCGGCGGGGGCCGAACGGCCCGTATCGCTATCCAAACGGCCGCTCAATAGTCAACCAACGAGATCATTATCGGGGCTTCAAGCATTGAACCTCGGAGAAAAAAATGAGGACAGTGTGATGGATGATTCTCCCGAAGATACATCAGCAGACCAACCACGCAAGAGAGCAGCGGTCGGTGATGGGATATCCGCAGGCTCGGCGTCCCGGGAGGCTTCAGGTTCGCCACCGCCTCGAAGATCCAAACCTCAACCACCACAGTCTCCCATGGATGCAGACTCTCGGCGCCAAACTACTACTTCTCAAAGACCGAAAGGCCAATTATGGACGCCGGACCAAGACTCGCCATTCACGAGGGCATCATTCGATCCGTCAAACATCGCTTCTATTCAAGCAAATAAAACACGGGCTCAGGCGATGAAGCCAGGCACACGCAGATCACTCAAATCTTCCCCTCAGCTTGTGCCAAGATCAACCCCTCATTCAAGTCAGCATAACCATCACAGTAGCCAATCGGCTGCCTCGCCTACCGCTTTACATACGAGAAATAATTTAGATCATGAATCGAAGCCTCAGGGTGAAGAGTATACCATCATTCTCCAGCCAGAGACTAGACCGATATCACAGGAGCAGCTCGTGGCTGAAGTGAAGGGTATCTATGCTGGCCTTGTCATGGTAGAGGCAAAGTGCATAGAAGTGGATAATAAACAAGCTGGCTTGGCACAAGGTGATTCCTCTTCGCAACCAAAGCTCAATAACGAGCAATGGCAAGCGCTTATTGCTTTACATCGTACGCTGCTCCATGAGCATCACGATTTCTTCTTAGCGTCCCAACACCCCTCGGCGAGTTTAGCTCTACGTCGCCTTGCTTCAAAATACGCAATGCCTGCAAGGATGTGGCGCCATGGCATCCATTCGTTCCTGGAGCTTTTAAGACATAGATTACCAGCATCGCTCGATCATATGCTCGCCTTCATATATTTAGCCTACTCGATGATGGCGCTGCTATACGAAACTGTCCCTGCGTTTGAAGACACTTGGATCGAATGTCTGGGAGATCTCGGAAGATACCGTATGGCGATAGAGGACGATGATATTAGAGATCGTGAAGTATGGACTGGAGTAGCTCGCCATTGGTATTCTAAAGCCTCTAATAAAGCTCCTACGACCGGTCGCCTCTACCATCATCTTGCCATCTTGGCAAGACCGAATGCCTTACAGCAGCTATACTACTACGCAAAATCGCTCTGTGTTGTAGTACCATTTACCTCCGCGCGCGAATCGATTCTTACACTGTTTGACCCTGTGCTCAATGCCGAAAATGGGCAAGGCCAATATCGATTACCTCCTCTCGATACTGCTTTTATCAGAGCTCATGCTCACCTGTTCACAAATAGAACAATGGACAGATTTGAAGCAGCAGTTAAAGAGTTCCTTGGGCTCCTCGATAGTCAGATTGGTCGTGTAACCAAGAAGTTTCTGGAGCAGGGGTATCAAATCTCTATTTCCAATGCTGTCGCAGTCCTGAGCTTCGGTTCAAAAGACAATCCAGTTATGAAAGCTATAGCACCAGCTGCGGCCGACAAAACCGATGTTCAGATGGAGGGTACTGAGGATGAATCTTCTCCTTCTATGGTTGCTTTTAGGCACGCAGAGAGGCTTAACAACTCTGCACTTGATATTGTTCTTCAGCGAATAGGCGACCCAAATTGCCTTAGTTACGTTCATTGTTCTCTTGTTTTTATGTACCGCATGTCTCATTTCTCAGGCGCGATGGATCTTTTGGCACCGGCGTTCCCATGGCAGAGTCTAGCGATTTTCTTGAATACGCTGCTTACTTCATACGTTACACTTGATCGTATTCAAGACGACAAGCTCCCTATGCCAGAAAAAGATGACGTTCGTCCTTTCCCGGAAGACTACGCAATGCGGGGCTTACTTTATACTGAAAAGTTCTATCCTGAGAAATGGTTTCTTAGCGAGAAAACCGATGAAGAGGAAAAATTTCACGAGCTTCCGTCAATGGTAGAACAGCGTAGGGAACGTATCTTGTGGCTTGGCTGCCGTATTGCTGATGCGGGTTCGTGGATCCGGTTTGACAGCTCAAGACCAAAATTTTCAGTTGATGGTAAAGATACAGACTTGGAAACATTAAAGTCTCGCTCAACCACATTTGCTTCTGCTACAACTGATACTACCACCCTACCCAGGGCAGAAACCTGGTCAACCATGGGCACCAACTCAGACGCTGAAAAAGAGATGTCACCAGATACGATGGCTGCAGCGGATACACCACTTCATGATTGAACTGCTACTATGGTCGATTTCTTCGAAAATCACAACTTCCTCAAATCACAATTGGCGCTATAATGGCAGGAGGCTTCCTTGCCGGCTTTGTCTTAATGCAAAATCCCCACCAGAGTCTATACATTGGGGCTTTGAAATTGCAAAATTTTCCTTTCTAAAACAAGTAAGGAAATTACAAGTCAATCTCCTTTTACTTCCTACCGATATCACACGGAGGCAATCTCTAGGTTTATACGTTCTTTCCATCGTTTTTCCTGTTGCAATATTCTTTTCTCCATTGTCACTATTCAATTACGGAGGGGGAGGACCTTTCGTTACTACATTTGTAATGCAGCCACGAGATATACGTTTTACGATGAAATTCATGGAAATTTCAAATTTGGCTTGAGTAATGGTGTGGTTCATGTGATGAGAAGTGTAAACAAACCGATACAGGATATACGTATGTCTTTTGATCGGAAGATGCCCAGCGCGACAGTTGCATTCACGAAAACTCAATTGAAATGACGATATGGAGACAACCGACGAGCCAATGACGACCTCTCGGAGGTCAGGCTGCTATCATTGTCTAATGCCAAGCGGAAACGGTGCACGACCTCTCCTTTTCTTTTCGTATGTCGATGTGCAGCAAGCGAACTCTAAAAGCCTGCTTTGTACCACGTTATTGGTCGGACGGTCAATTACGGTTTGAAACTTTCGGCTCAGTATTCCGTTCGGTCTCTCTTTTACGAGCAATGGAGTTTCAATTTCATTCATTCGAAGCGTCTAGACTATAGACAATCACATCAAGAAACGACAAGTCGCATATCAGAAGTTCTCTCACCTTTACCGAAGGACAGACATGAAAAGCCAGCCATGGCGTTTTTCGCTCTGCATCTTTGTGAAATTGTGTCACTTCATTATCAGATGCATGAGAGCGTGCATGGCTGGGCGTTCATAGCACTCAGGTAGGCATATCTTGCATTCTCGGTCTGGGATTGAGCCTCATGATTCATCCTTCTTGTCTTCTACATTTATCTCTATTGCAGACTGATTATTGGCAGGCTGATTTCTGATTTCTGATTAAATGCTTATATGCACGCGCCGTGGACGGACTCTACTGAGGTCAAGATTCCGGTCACAATTACCGGTTATCAATCACCTGCCTTCGATATGCAATGGCCGCATGAGCACTTCTACACGAGCCGCATAGATATCTCTTTGAAGCTCACCGGATCATGATTGTCAATCGACGCTTGTTAGGCAGCTAGGCTACCGAAACAAAAGAAAAAAACCAAGGCTGGATGAGGAGAGGTATTAGAGATAGTGCCCACCTTTTCGGAGGGCTCTCAGACGCCTCCCGACCCGAAATAAGTAGCAAGAGTTATCTGCGGAGATGTAGTTTCTCACCTGCGATAATTCGTACGTTTCTTGTACAAATTGTGAACAAATCCCTATGCCTGTTCACATCACGTGGAGAATTCAGTGGTTCAAATTTTTTGGCAGTATCTCAAAATTTGAATTAATGACCTTTTTTTATTCTTACAAACACACAAAGACGATGCTGTATCTGTCAGTTCATATTGACGAGGCTGAACCGAAGTGGGGTTTAGAACTTTAGACAAAGTTTGCCTAGGTAGTAATGCGGCACAACGGCACAACCATGTAAGACGACCAACTTGCATCTGACGTACTGATGGGCTCAGCCTTATGAAGCTGTTTATTGTACGACATGGCCCTAACGCGAAGGATGATATAATATGTTGACTACACCCTCTCTTTTTCATCCCGTTGCCCTGCTTCTATACGGACAATGTTATCTGCCTCCTCTCCAGGACTGGTGCCTTCTTGTACCACAACGCCGCTGAGATAAGGGCATCTCGAGTGCACGGTTTCTCTCGACCTTGCGATGTGTCGGAGTCACAAGGCTGTTCCTCCTAGGATGGCCCCTACTTGGAGAGTTCAGCTCGCCTAGAATATCAAGCTCAAGCGAGTTTTTGCGGGATAAAGTTACTCCGACCACGACTCCCACGAGGTTCGGAGTATGATTTCGCGTGCTCTCAAGGTATCTCTAGGTTATTTCCCACATTGAATCTCGGCTTGGCAAGGCTCAAACGCATGGCTGTGGTTAAACCACACGTGCCGCATCCCCCTTGAAAACCGAATCGCAATTGGAAAATAGTACCCATGTTTGAAACTTGTGGTAATCTTCTACCTTGACGGCTTCTCCCCCGTAGTCTGGATGTATGTTCCCGCATATTTCATGACGCCGTCATTTCGTGCCTCTTTTTTATGCAGTTTCTAGGCTCCTCGTGCTGGACCTATAAGCGGTGAATGACGTACAGTACAAGTCGTCTGTGCTGTGCCGCAGCCCAAACATCATCATTCAATTTCCTTTTGTAGTACACACTCAATCAACACAAGTGTTACTACGATCTCTAGAAACGGCAATATCTAATCTCATCAGTAACCATACCCGCAACTAGAAAATGCCCCTCGTGAGGCAGACACGCTAGGCTTGCGCTAGTACCGCCATGCGCATGATGCGGCCAATAACATGCGTTCTCGGTGAGCCAATACAGACAAGTTTCTACATCTCTTCATTTATACCCGATGTTTTATCGGTTTTTAGCCGTGCCGATATATTTGTATATTTGGTGCGAATTTGTAATAATGTCGCGGAGTCTAATCTTGGATTTTGGCGCACGGGTTGTGAACGAGATGATGCGGTCTTGGTTGCCTTTCACCGGACTCAGAGCCTCGGTTTTTGAGGTACTGAGAGCTGGATATTTCGGGGCCAAACCCAGAAATTAGCCGGAATCGGACCGCATGATTATTTATGCTCTGATACGTGGGGGCAGATTACCTGCATATAAGCCGCGCCTGCCAGCCACAAGTTAAAAGGCGACCACATCTTGCATCAATAGACGAAGAAAGATCTATGTAAGCGAAAGGACTCTCAGGCCTCGGCACGCTTGGGTCTGGACCCCAACCTCTCATATGTAGATAGCCTTCCACTGCGTTTACCCCTCACGCTGAGTCTGCGAGGGACTTTTGTTAAACCATTACACCTCCTACACAATCAGTCTACTTCTTGCTGCAGAGTAACCTACACAAACAGCTACTCGTTAGGCATCCCGCTGTCTGCACAAAGTCCTGCAAGTCCTGCACAGTGCACCATCAGGCTACTCACCGTCATCCAGCATCGGCTATCTGCCTCCTTGTGCTACGCCGCTGACGGCTTACCGACCTACCGAGCCTGAGCCTGATTGATATAAGGGCATTCATAGCCTTGCTGCCAAAATCGCTGTATGCATGCACCCGAATGACATTCACAGTGGTTACAATCTCAAATACTTGTGCACCCACTACTGATACTTTAATGCCTCAGCAACAGCCTTTATGTATGTCACGTATCCCCTAATACAAATACCCTCGGCTCTTCGGACCAAATCGGCGGAAATGTCAGACGTCAGCGTCGGGTTTCCGCCAACCGGAGGGCTTGTGCGGCGGACGGACGGATGGGGAGGAATGACGACAACAAATGATGATGAAACATCAGTATCAGATCCGCGGGCTTGATTTGATTTCCAAGCATAATTGCCGCAAAGCAACTCGTCTCATCTCATTCATGCATGCATGCAACATCAAGTCAAGTGACATACCTCCACGATGTGCTTCACCCAAAACAAGACGAGGCGGACGAGGCAAATGGATATCTACCAATGCCGGACTCAGAAGTGTGGCCGAAGAGCGAGCACGAGCACGAGGAAGGATAAGATGGTAGACATTGCAGGAGTGTCGATGCGGGTGAGACGAACTGGTGAGATGCAAGCAGAACTGTCACGCGATCAGTATACAAATAGGGACAGATACACGGAACTTAAGAGACCGACTTGATTACCTTATAGAACCTACGCGTCGTCCTTCGGGCGTTCTTATGCATTAAGGGTAGGTTTCTAACGCTGCATGTGGAGAGAGCACGACGAAGTGTCCATTCATCGGGAAGCGGAAATCTCCTCCCGACCCCCCGCGCACGGCAACTCCTGCATATCCGGCTGGCTGGTTGGATGGAACGCTTCCGGAGGGAGGGAGGCCGTGCGGGCGAGATTGAGTGCGGGAGGTTAGTTTGCGGGTTGGGGGTTGATGTCCTATGATCTTGTATATATGACATTCTCTACTACACTATGCAATCATACCGTCTAAGCAGCCCGCACACGGCACTGTGCACAGTCTCGGTAGATAGCCCAAAGTAACAACACCACGTCGCATTACCACCCCCTTAGCGCCCAACTGCCGGATCCCAAAGCAATATCACATCGGCATATCAATTCCCCTTCCAACTCGTTGCACGCTCTTCCATTTCCAATTCCAGTCTCCGGAAACCTGGGGCCCGCGGTATCGCGGGTCGGAGTCTAGTTGTGTTGTCCGAATTCGTCAGGTAGCGTATCATAAACGCGAGGCAACTAATTCAATACATGCACGCAGCGTTTCATTCATGTACCGTGCTGTAACGTAATTTGATTTAAGTTAAGTTAAGACTAGGGGCGTATCGACCCGTTACTCGGTACTGCAGTTCTGTTCAACTCCGGTGTGAAAACGCCGAGTCGGCGACAACAACTAGGTGCGTATTCAACCCGTGACTGCATCTCTACTCAACTCAACCCAACTCCGGTGTGAACAAACGCAGCAAGTTTACGGTAACTTGATTCGTCTCTTCGGACCTCACCCAGTAGATTCTCAGCCTTGCTCTGCATACATCAGCGATACCGATACCGGGGAAGTCAGCTGACGATGTAGCATCCGTCTGTCCTGTCCTGTCTTCTAGATCTAGCTCTAACGAAAATGTATCGGAGCATGATTCAGCAATATGCAGATAGTTTAGTTGCCTTATATGCGGGTAGGGTTTATGAGTAATGATTATGAAGGTGAGAGAAAATTGGTTGATGGCTCGGTCTCGGTGAGGGTGAGGCATTTTGATCATGAGGTTGGATTTGGGTGTGTAGACTACGGTTTTTTCGGGTAGGGGGGGTTTTTTGTCAAGAGTGGTGGGGAGGGGTTGTAGCGCGAGATGAGTCGAGATGAGTCGAAATGACTGACTCTTACTATACATAATTTTAGAAAAACTAGCTTGTCATGTAATGCTTATTTCTTAGTACGATAGTAATCGTGTGGCACCAGTAAGAATGTAAACGGGTATTGTATTGATTTCAACTAATCATCCCGACTCCACGATTCTCTCTCCTTGGCACCGCAGCCCCTACAGCGGGGATTCGAAGACTAGCGAGATAGAATCATCTCCCGCCGTCACAATCCTCGTGCCATCACCCTGCACAAATCCCAAGATTCCACCCCCCTCTCCATCCCCTCTATGGCCCTTCCACTCCCTTACGAACCCCGAATTAGCCATCCCCGTTCCACCCCTTGTATCCCACCGTCTAACCACTCCATCCATACCACAACTAGTCAGTAGCCATCCGCCCGTCTGTGCATTCTTCACAAACTCCACTTTCACTACACTGTGCTCCTCATGTGCTTCCTTGATGTGTCTGCGGACCGCAAATCTATGCGCCGAGTCGAAGAGCGCAATACTTCCGTCTACGCTTCCGGTAGCCATTGAGGTTAGCGGCGGAGGCGCAAAGGCAATCGTTTCAACCCCATCAGTTTGAGCTTGTAGATCTGCTAGAATTTGGCCAGCTTGGCCCGCAGACGCGGCACTTCCGCTCGCCTTCCCATCAACTTGTTTCCCGCCTTTCGCTTTCGAAGCCGCTCCAGCGCCGCCTTTCCCTGCTCCCGCGGACCCACTGCTTGCATCCGCCCCCAGTCTCGGTAGTCCTACAATTTTTATCGCGCCTCCGGCTCCACCAACCGCAACGAATGCCCCGGTAGGCGCAATCCCAACACTGTACAGTCCCCCCTCAACCTTGAATCTCTGATCCTGCCCTGTAAGCCCCACTACTGTCTGCCCACCTTCTTGCGTGATTCCCTGTGCGCTCGCTTCCCCCCAAACATCCCAGACATATAAACTCCCATCCTCACTAACCGTCGCCAGCAGCTTTCCGCCGGGGCCCCAAGCCCCCGCCGTACAACTCTCAGTATGCAAGAAATAACTATTCACCATCTTAACCGGGTCCTGCTTGTCCTTCGGATCTATCTCATAAATCCACACACTCCCATCATTTGCGCCCAGCGCAAAACTATTTGGGTGTTCCTCGTCCGGACACGCGCTGATCCAGTTGACTTCCTCGACTTCCCTAACCTCCTTCAAGAACTTCCACTTCACACCATTCGTAACATGAACTCTAACTCTCCCATCCAGTCCACCCGACACGAGGAAATCGCCCCTCGGTAAAGAGAATGTCAGCGCATTAATACTATCCTCATGCCCCTCGATTTTATAAACAGGCCCCAGCCCCTTCCTCTCCCCCTCCTGTCCCGCGCTGGGATCTGATTGATAGCTCCTAGGCAAAACAGGTGTAGGTTCCGGGGTGGAATCGAAAATATACCCCGCACCCCCAGCATCATCTCCGTCGCTTCCGCCCGTGGCGACAATCTCAGGTCGTGTAGGGTGCTGAGCTATGCAGAAAATAGAATCTTTATGCAAGTCGAAGTGTGCGACGGAATCGTTTTGTAGTTGGATTACTTCTTGGTCGTCCTGCATCATTTGATCGCCTCCTTCGTCGTCTCCGTTTTCAGAACCGGAGTCCATCGCTGCGTCACCGTCGCCATCGAGAATTTCTTCGGCTGCGTCGGCGGGGTTGAATATTTCGTCTTCGTTAGGGTTGGAAGAGTTATTGTCTGTGGGGTGGGAGGACGCCATTTTGATTGTATTTGATGATGTAGATTAGAGAGGTGAGGTATAGCTATAGAGAAAAGAAGGAAAGAAGTGCAATGAGAGAGGGTGAGAGGATTTTGTCGATTGAAAATGCGTTCTCTACGCCGAAAATGCTTGATAATCTGTTTTTTTCTGTGACTCTCTTTTTGCCCGCAACGCACGGACCAGGTTACCATTTGCCCCTCCTTTCCGTCCGGCTCCTCCTTTTAGCAATGCTCGATATAGAATTTGAAATCACTCAAGTCAACGAAGATCTACCACCATGTATTGGAATTTATAAATTGCTTCTTTGCTTGAGGATCTCTAGAGAATTCCCTCCTCTACACTAGTTGACCCATTAATACCTCGAATCTAGCCTACATATCATATCCAGCGCAGAGCACTGTACAAAAAAAATACATGGATGGTTCCAAGTGCAATGCTTCCGATATCCTTAAAATCGAATCATAACTTGGCACCCTTGGCTCTTCTGGCTTCCTTCTCTTTATCTCTAAGAAGTCTCCTCAGAATCTTTCCGCTGGGACTCTTAGGAATGACATCGATAAACTCCACGCCTCCCTTCAACCACTTATGCCTAGCCTTGTATTTCTCTACATACTTCGCAATATCTCTCTTTACCATTCCATCGTTCTCTTCTAAACCGACCGACGTAGATTTGACAACAAAAGCTTTAGGTACTTCACCAGCTGCGTCGTCTGGAACTGGAATAACAGCGCAATCTAAGACCGCAGGATGACTCAAAAGATGAGCTTCCAGTTCGGCAGGAGCCACTTGCATTCCCTTTCATATATGTAAGTAGGGGCTCTATCATGTTCAGAATCAACGAAAACCTACTTTGACTTTGATAAGCTCCTTGATCCTATCCACGATAAAAATGTGCTCGGTTCCTGAGGGACTTTTGCGGATTTCAGCCTCATCGCCCGTACGCATCCATCTACCATTGCCATCCATATCTTCAATAAACGTCTCTTTGTTAGCTTTTTCATTGTTGAGGTATCCTAGGACAACAGATTTCGATTGGACTACGAGTTCACCAGGTTGGTTATAGTCGGTGACCTCAGTGCCGTCGATTGACATCAACTTGGCCTTGAACTCAGGTAGTAATGAGCCACAAGATCCCAACCATATGTCAGACACTGAAGTCATGCAAACAACGGTGCACGTCTCAGTTAGACCTAAGTCATTGTTAGCTTTTGCGAGTTTCGGATGAAATCGAACATACCATATCCTTGACGTAGCTTCCATGAAGGATATATCTTCTGCAGATCTTCCGCTGTTTCTTTACCAAGAGGTGCTGCGCCGGTAAAGAGGCCACGGACAGAGCTAAGGTCATACTTGGAGCAGAGAGACTGGTTGTTTACCATCTGGATAATAATCGGTGGCACCTATCAGACTTAGTTAATGATTTTACGCATGCTCAATCCGACGACTAAGAGTTAGGAAGATACCCTGTAGTAGTATCGACAGAACGATGCTAGTCTCGAATCCGGGGGGGGCTTCAAAAACTTACGAGGTAGAGAGTATTAATCTTGTGGTTTTGCACAGTCTGAAGGTAAGATTGCAATTCAAACTTTGGAAGTATGATCACACCATCACCTCGATAGGTGGTTCCTTGTGCTATAACAACCAACCCATATATGTGGCTCAGAGGGAGAAGACCCAATGCGACCTCACTTTTTTCGTCCCATGTATCTCTTTCTGACTTTTCATAGGCTCTGAGTTGTAACACGTTGGTAATAACGTTCTGATGGCTGATCATGACTCCTTTCTATTACGCAGTTTAGCAGTGGCCCAAAGAAGAGACATCATACCCCCAAATCTCATGGTTCGCTGCGGTCGCAGAGTACACTTACAGGTAGCCCAGAAGTTCCACTAGAATAACATAGATATGCCGTCTGTCGAGCACCTTGGCCTTTCTCCCATTTTAATGATTCCAGCTTTGGTAGGTTCGCGCCTGACGCAATTAAATCATCCACCGTCTTGTAGGGTACCTTCTTGTCGCCCGTGACTTGCTTCGGCATTTCCAAGATGTATACTCGATCATTTTTGATTCCGGCCGCCTTCGCAGCTGTTAAGGTGGTCTCGAGGAGAGGAATACACTAGATATGCAATCAGCGTCGTTGATGTAATGTCAAAGATGCAGTTGACATACAGTGAAGATCGCTTTTGCGCCTGAAGACTTCAATTGGAAGTGAAGTTCCTCTGAGGAATAAGCTGCGTTAGCAGGTGTCGCAACGCCTCCTAGTTCGTGTAACGCGTAGGCCAAAGTCATGTAATCGATCTGGAAGACGAAAATATGTCAATCATAGTTTCTGGGGTCAATTATACAACATTCGTGACCTACAGTGTTGAATGAGAATATAGCTGCCACTTTGTCCCATTCTGTCCCTGTGTTTGGGTGCCAATCGAATTCCTTCGAAAGAGCTCGCGCTAGATGTTCAACCCTCTGTACTTGCTCTGAAGCTGTGTATGTTTTCCCTGAAATACCACACGTGAAGGGATTGCGAGACTCGCACAAAGAAAGTCTGCCATGCTTCTCATTGAGCATAAATTGGCTGATGGGTATATCATCTGGCGGATCTGTTTGTCACAATATCAGCAATCAATGTCGAGAATCAATTGACGAAATCAATTGGGAAGAATTTTTGAATACGTACTTAATGGGGCATTTTTAACCCATGAAGGAGTGGTGAAAACCATTACTGTATACGAGCAGGAAATAGCAACTAGCTTGCTTGTATGACGAATCGATTCTCTGTTTGCTCAGCCTTAGCACTCTGCACTCTATAGTTTGTGGCTTGCAATCGTACCAATATAATATGAATATCCAGAAAGAAAAAAGCAACGATACTCAGAAAAAGAAAAGTGAAGCAATCCAAGGAGATTTGAAGCAACAAGCTAGCCCTTGTTCTGTGACGACAATATGCTTGTGGTTGGCGTTGATGTGCGGAACCAAAGCCGGTCACCAGAGCCAACAATGCGGGGTTACTAATGCAGTTACTAATGCAGTTACTAAGTGCACTTACAGTCTTGCATGTACCGAGGTGACAGCATCTGCATTCAATTCTCTTTCCCCTTTCCTAAAAGCTTCGCACCCACTTCTTCGTCCGGTATGGGCCAAACGCACAAAGGCGCGAGTCATGCATCTGCATCTGCATCTTTTACTACCACTGTTCGTAGCTGCGAACTCCCCTTCGCCCTTCGCGGTGGTTCTGGATCGGTCCTCGGCTGTGTTAGAGTATCGTGTGCTTGTGGTTTCTTGTGGTCTGTCATTATTGCATCATCCTGTTGCACGATCAAACCTACTTACTTAGCGGCTGAAGCTCAATACTTGGTACAGGCAGCACAGTCGAGCACAAGATGGCGGAGACTCGTGTTGACAACTTGACAGAACCTCGGGCACAATCAACAGAGACGGTGAGGGTGAGGGTGAGGGTCCTCGACTCCTCGCCCAGGAAATGATGCGGCCCCGCAAGGCCCATAAAACTGTATTACAGTAGCGCACGGTAATGCACCTTCGACGGGACTTCCAAGATCTTCGATGTGTCAATATTACAGAGGTACACCCTCCGACCCGAATTACTGCCTGTGGAAACCCACCGTCGCACGCAAAAATCAATGCTTGTCGACTTTCGCCCGGTTGCGACGGCATTTGAACTACTGTCAGCGACGGAAGGATAGCGGATGAGAGATGACGGATGGCGGGTAGCGGATAGCGGATAGCGGATAGCAGACGGTGGAGGGAAGTCAGTTCTCCAACAAACAAGGGCATATACGAAGTATGGAGCATCAGGGAGCATCAGGGTCCAGTTGATGTCTGACGTTCTGAGTCGCTCCTAGTTAATCTCAGACGCTCACACGTAATCGCACAGGTCGAATATGTAACAAATTTGCCGTAATGCTCGGGGGATCAAGCACGTAGTTTTTCTCATCAATGTCTAGGTACAACCCTTCTGTTGATCTCCCGGCCCTTCATGCCCTCTCAATGATCTCGAGCCGGACGACTTCGCAACGGCTGTTACTCCCAGCCTTTTATTATTGAAGATCAAGAGAGGGCTCCGGCTTCTCATTCGAGAGTTCCCATTGTCGTGGTTATCCCACATATCATCCGTCATCGAGACCAAGAAGCAGACGTGCTATATCATCAATTCACTCTTTCTTTGCAAAGCACATATTAGCAACAGCAACAGTAGTATTGTGGTATAACAAGATTCACTTGTCTTCTAACGAAGATGCAACAACTTATGGTAGTTACGGATTGGCACTGAAAGAGGTCGTTGATGGCGGCTCAACAACTCGATTGACGGGGATGAAGCGCCAGGAAAGCTGTATAGTGAATTTCTATCTGGAAATCGCTAGTATATAGTGTACATGTCAGTAATGTGCGTGCTTGCAATAGATATCATTCTACTTGAGAATGAAGAATCGAGGACGTTTGTCGCAGCGTCCTATCCACTCATCTTCACACTCCTTCAATTTTATTCATTCAATCTCCTTACAACATGCGGCTCGCTTTCAGCTTTCATATTCTTTCTGCACAATCGATCTATCCATCTTTCAACTTGGCCAAACAAAATTTGTTCTGACTGAGCTCTTCATACTTACACGTCTTTAAATTTATATCTTTCCCAGCAGAAGACAATGGCTTCTTCTCACTTTATTCCGCAAGAGGGCTCTGTCATTGAGAGCTCTCATGCCCTGTCTACAACAATGTCTAAGCCATCTTCGAAGAATCACAATGTAAGTTCGTAGACCTTCGCAAACTTTCACAAACCGGCTTTGAATTCACGAAAATAACTTCATAGGCGCTCACCATCTTCATTCCAAATGACGCTACTCCAGCCCATGCGGACTATGCCGCGGGATATGACTCGGATTCCAGTCTTTCCAGCCTTTCAAGTATGTTTGATATCAGCCCACCTTCATCTCCAAGCATAAAAGTTGCCCCAGCCACTGCTCCAGTTAAGAGTGCGCTTCTTCACAGAAGTGCTCGAAAATCAGCCCTGAGAAAGAATAGCCCCGCGGATCTTCCCAGTAATGAACATGAGGCGTCCAAGACCAAGCCCAATGTTGCCCTGTCCAATAAGAGAAAACTCAAGCATGACGATGATTGCGGCCCAGAGATTAAAAAGACATATCGCAAGCGCACTGCAATACCATCAAAGGCCACTCCAAACAAGGAACGGGCAGTATCACAAGCCAAGAGTACTGAGAACTTCACGCTTGATAAGCCAGAGTCGTTCGGGGAGCCACCTATCTGGGCTAACAAACGACAGGCATTGTGTGAAACCCTTCCATACTATAGAGCATATCAAGCAGGTGCCTACACCTCCCACAATCTTGTTTATGGATTCCTTTACGACAAGGAGGTGGGAGCACGCGATGTGTTCACTGACCAAGTCTACATTGCACGAGTGTAGGTAGCAGCATTCATTGTCTCAGCAAATCCTAGATAATCATTAACATCAAGTTAGTGGCGGTGGTAGGTCTGAGGATCCTAACGGGAACCGTATCCTTCAAAAGGATCAGAATACCAGTACTACGGCGTGTTCTTTCGTACGAAATAAGAACGAGAGGAGTCCAGTTGCTATCATCGCTGGTGAGCACATGGCGTTTTCTCATTCGCTTGTTCAATGCTAAGCGTCTTTACAGGTTTTCAGAATAGCACCAGTCCAGTCAAACTAGTTCATCGGTATAGTGTTCTTGACTGGTTCCATGTCACTGACGTTTGGTGCGAGCGATCTGGAGGTTACAAAGTTTGGATGGTTCGTATGGAGAAGATCGATCTTGTTACAACTTCTTGGTGGTTACCCAAAAAAGACGTTAATTCAGCGGTCCAAATCATCCCAGCCAAAGCGGACTTCCAAACCTTTGAGGTCTGTAGTAAAGCTAGCAAAGCGATATACAATCAAGGATGGACTTGCTTGGAAACAGAGTGCGACGCATTCTTTCGGTTTTCGGGGAAAGACTACGACGATGCCTCATTAGCGTACAATTACGATTTCATCAACGAACGTACGCCTTACCTGGGCCCCGATCCTCCTTCGTTAGTCCCTCCCCTCATGACAGATGATGACCTTGTTACAAGAAACGCTTATGGTATCGAGAGCGAGTGTAAGAAAGGCATCGTCTGTCCAAAGTGTCGTTGCTGTAGTAGGCGGCGAGAGTGGTTGCAGTGGAGCTGCGAAAATGAGAACTGCGATTTCACTTATAGTCTGACTCCTCGCCCAGTATCCATAGAGGAAGTTCTAGAGCGAGATATAGAACGTGAAGATAAAGGCAAGGAATTTGTCGCATCTTCCATCATCTCCAAGCAAATGATCATCGGTGCATACAGCGTCTTTGAGTATCTCGTTCCTGACGAGAATGGAAAGAGCATTGGGTTCATTCGCCATTATAAGAGCAACAGCATTATCAACACACAGAAAGATGGTCCAAACGATTTGTTCCATGAACTCCAGGTGGAAGATTTTGGTTTGAAAAGAAGTGCAAACATGCATCCCGGTCATCAGTATTTCTCGTCTGGCATCAGCTACTGATCGTGGTCTCTGACATATCATAGTTCCCGGTGAAATTTTGACAAACCACTTTTCTGCAGATACCGTGAGCCTTCAATTCTCCGAACTGGATTACTCGACACACTAACAAAATCCAGGGTGCTCCCTACAAGTACAAGGTAGCTCAGCCAACAAGAGCTTTCAAAGATGCACCTGCTGCTATTCTAAAGGCTCTTGCTCGAATGACCTGGGCAGGCAAGACAGCGGTTGGGTCTGACTATGAAGAATTCCATAACTTTAACGAAGTCCTAACTCTTGCCTACTTTGAGAATATGAAGATCGATGTATGTCCCTCCCTCTCTGCATTAAACGATTCTAACTAACAATGAACAGTACCACTATGATGGTGAAAAGACTTTGGGACCCACTATTTGCACTCTATCTCTTGGATGCAATGCATTAATGTCCATCCGACCCAAAGCAAAGAGTCAAGTCGGAGGCGATCTCAATCCAAGAAGGAAACACAAACCTAACGTCTTGGTTATCAATCTCGAGCATGGCGATATGATCACTATGCATGGCTCGAGAATCCAAGAGGAGTATGAAGTAAGGATTCATACCCAAGGCAAAACTTCACAAAGTCCTAACTTCTAACAACTCCCCCCAGCACGCCGTAACTCCCCAAGGCCTGATCCGCTTCGCCATGACGTGCAGATACATCGATCCCAGCACGCTCAGCCCCGAAGCCAGAGCCACAGCCGAAGCCAGCTCCGCGCTGCCGGACGATTTCGCCAAGTATGCTTATGACGGAGATGTCGGTGCCAAAAGTGTTCAGAGATCTTCAAACACTCTGTCCACCTTTGACAAACTTCCGAATACTTGCCGCGCCCATGCCAAAGCTGGTTTAATTCTGAGTCCTGAGCAGAGGCAGCGGTTGTGGGCAGAGCTTGGTGCATGCAGTGAGTGAGTCACAAGTGCCTGTTAATGGTTCTCCCTCGACATATCCATTTCTAAACTCCTTCACCAACAGCTACCACCTGGTTGTTTTACTAAAACGCTTTGCTCTACTCTCTTCTGTTCATTAAGAGAAGCTCGTGTCTCAAATACAGGAATTGTCCCTCAGTCCGTTCGCCTTCTTTTCTTTCGCTCATGCTACTTTTATCAACTCGTTCAAAATATATTCACTTCATTTCATGGAGGACTCATTCCATCAAACCAGTTCTCGATATTGGGATTTTCACGATTTACGAATAAAATGACTGGGGGAGCTGAACATATACTACACACACATCAGATATATAATTTATCATTTGCAGAAAGCAAGTTGCGAACTCTTTTCATTTTAGGCTTTTATCTTTTTGCTGGAGGAATGAACTTGGAGATGGTTAGGGGGAAGGGAAAATATTTGCAATGTATTTTAGCAGGAGCATACACGAATATGGAAGTCGAAGTCCATCGGCCCATAATCTCAAGTTGTTGACTTCATTATTTCATTGATTCTAGTCCGTGATATCATTTCCTACAAGTTAGCTAGCTCGCAATCACACCACCTATCTCTCCAGACACCCAACCCAAATCCCACCTACATATACAAACTCGCCACAGCCGTAACATCCCTCTTAATAATCTCCTGACAAGTTTGCATTTTCTGAAACAATTCCGGATCCCCAATAATCCTCGCCGCATTCCTCACCTCCCTACACGTCTCATCCAGCCGGGTAATAACCCTAACAATCGTGCCCTCGAGGACATCCGTCAGTTCAGTAATATTCTTAAAACTCATACCCCTCGCCCACTCATAGACGACCTCCATCAGTCCGAACCGCTCCGGATGAGCCTCGAAATCATTACTTTCCGAACTCGGCTGGATAACCTGATGCAGCAGCTGCATATCCGTGACTTTCTTACTCAGGGCGAGGATTGTCTCTTTCCCGGCTTCGAGGGCCGGCGGAAGGGTGGGGACCGTCGTGGTTTTTTCTTGGAAGATGAATGCGCTGAGGAGGGCGACGATTTCTTCAGGGGAGTGTGTGGAGAGGACGTTGTCAAGGATGAGCTCGGTGAGGAGGAGTTCGTCGGCGGAGTGGATTTCGCAGGCGACTTTGCCCTTGAGTTGCACGCGGGAGGCGTCGTCGATGAAGGAGAGGTCTTTGAGGACTTGGATGCGTTGCTCGTAGTCGGGGAGGAGCTGCAGGTTTTGGTCGGACATGAGTTGGCGGAGTTGGAGGATGTTGGATTGGATTAGGTATTGGTCGTGGCACATTGCGAACTATGGATGACATGTTAGTATATAAGCTTGAGAATGGTGTGGTGATTTTGGAGAGAAGAAGTGATAACTTACGTGTTTCAGGAAGTTGGGACATTTCAAACAGCTAGCTTTCTGCGAAGTAATTGCTTCCTGAACGCGTTTGGTGAGATTGTCCCTTAACAGCAAATCCTTGATCTTCGTCCAATCCAGCTCGTTCCACTCGTTGAGCTCCCACGACGAACATAAACGCGCAAGTTCCTTCTTCGCCTCCTCGTATCCCTCACCACCAGAGATGATATTTGGGACAACGCCCTTCACAATTGTGTTTGTGACGCATTCCAGATCCGTCACTGGAATATGTACGGTCTTGGTGGAAATATGTTTCTTGCTTTGAGGAAGCTTGGTGAACATTGTGCGGAATTTGGACATATATGGTAGGAGATCCGTGGAGTCTCGTTGATCGCGTCTTGTTCTAATTTCAAGGACATGGATCGTGGGCGCATTTCCGCTGGTTGCTCCTTCTCGGAGGAGAATACCTGGTGTTCGTACACCATCTTTTTGGTAGACAACCAACCGGTTCTTGGAGAACATTCTTCGTCCCACAGGTGTTGCCAGTAGCCCAAGATGGAGATCGATAGTAAGTTGCTTGTGATTCTGAGCAGCTGCATGGAAAGTATCTAGATCGACATCGCAAATATCACAAGCCTCTCTTTTGACTTTGGCGAGATCTGCTTCGGAAATCTTGACTGCCTTTTCGTGTTCCGGGAGAAGTTGCTGAGTAGCATGCTCACTGAAACTCCTCTTAATCATCTCCTCAATCTTCAGCGCCTCTACTCGTAAGAGATTGAGTATCATGTTATACGTCAATCTGAACTGCGATCGAAGTTTTGAAGGCTCTCCCATAATCATTTGACGAAGTTCAGCAACCGGAGGAGCTTCACCACCTCCTGGAGCAACAATGATGACCGAACCAACAGTATCCAAACCACGACGACCAGCGCGACCAGCCATCTGAGTATATTCACCAGGTAGCAAGTTTCGGAACGACTGCCCATCATGTTTGCGATAACCTGAAAATACAACCGTACGAGTTGGCAAGTTCAATCCCATTGCGAAAGTCTCGGTCGCAAATAGGACTTTGACTAATGTCTGTGCAAACAACATCTCGACGATCTCTTTCACAATAGGTAAAAGACCACCATGATGGACTGCGATTCCACGACTCAGTAAATCTCGCAGCCGAACAATTTGTGGGAGAACTCGATCTTCCGGCTTTAATCGAGCGATCGACTTCTCAACCGTCATATGGATGGCACTCTTCTCAGCAGCTGTACAGAAGTCTTGGTTACTTAGTGCGTCTGCATTCTCCTCGCAGCGCTTCTTCGAAAAGACGAAGATACATGCCGGTAGCAGGTTCTCCTTTTTGAGGAACTGCACAAGGTGTACCCATAGAGTCCTATCTTGAGCAGCCGACGTACGTCCGCCGGTTCGTCCACCGCGTCCCATGTGTCCTGGGGCATGGCTAGCTCGAGGAGGTCCACTGCCACCACGACCGCCTCTTTGCTGCGCACCACCGCGCTGCTGACCACCACCTCTTTGTGGTCCACCACGAGTATTCTGACCTCTTCCTCTTTGATTTCCACCTCCGCGAGCATTTGCTGGTTCTGGTGGTGGGATCGCTTTAACCTTATCTCGTCCTGTCAGAACGTCATTTGCAGATTTCCATCCCTTCTCAATGAACTTCTTATCAGCATCTACAATCTTGTGTATGCCTTTATCAGCCCAAAGATAATGCTCCAGGGGCACCGGTCTCTTTGGCGTTGAAATAACATAAATATCCTTCTTCTTCGTTCTTCCAACCCATGATGCGAACTCATAAGTATTCGGAACAGTGGCAGACAACAAAATCAACGTAACATGCTCCGGCAACATGATAATGACCTCTTCCCAAACTACTCCTCGTTCTAAGTCATTGACATAATGTACTTCATCGAAAATGACAAATTCCACATCTCGAATAAGATCCGCTCCTCTGTACAACATACTCCGCAGAATCTCAGTCGTCATAATAAGACAACTGGCTTCGGGATTAATCTGCACGTCTCCAGTAAGAATACCCACTTCATCGAAAACTTGCCGAAAGTCGCGAAACTTCTGATTACTCAATGCCTTTATCGGTGAAGTATAAATCGCTTTGGTCATATGCTTAGCCGCAAGAGCAATGGCATATTCCGCTACGACAGTTTTTCCTGCAGAAGTATGCGCCGCAACAAATACCGAGTCGCCATTCTCCAGATGGTATACTGCCTCCTTTTGGAAAGTATCCAGCTCAAATGGCCATTCTCTCGCCATATCTGGAACCAGTTCGTGGAAATTGGTAATGTCTCTCTTAACATCCACCATATGTGCCCATTCCTTCCCACCTCTCTTCGCATTCGATGCCAATACTCCATGCGGTTCCAAAGCTGGGAATTCAACCGGTAGAAGGGAATCAATATCATCCTCATCCTCATCCTCTTCACTCTCTCCAGCCTTGTCGTCTCCCTCCCCGTTCTCCTCTCCACCTACACCCACTTCTTCCGCGGGCTCCTCATCCAAAACCTCCTCTATATCCTTCGCCTCTTTATCCTCCTCCGGCTTCACCTCCCCCTTCTCCTCAAACTTCAACCCCCTCTCAAACCCCGGCGGAACACTCAACAACCCCCCTTCTCCCCCAAAGTTTATAATCCTCTCCAATCCCTTCTTCTCTCCACTCTTCCCCTCTCCCCTCGAAACCTGTTCCTCCAATGCAGCTGCCGCCTCTACACTTTCCAGGCCCCCAGGCGCAAAAGGAAAGAACCCTGCTGCACCACGCACGAAATCCGCTCTGTTTGCAGGCTTCCGCATAAACGACGTCGAGTTCTTTGCGGTCGCGCTATTGGCTGGAACGGTTACTTCTTTATACCCTGTTACGCGGCCCTCGAGACCCTCGCGCGTGAATCGGGTTATGGTTCTGGTTTGTGTTGGGGCAAGCTTGAAGAGGTCGGTGTAGTTTGGAGGCGAATCCCAGCGTCTGTTTGGTAGATGTTTAGCCTTGCTTGTTTGAGAGGACGAGATAGAAAGAAACTTACTGCTGAAGTTTGTTGAGCCATTCTGTCGAGAAAGTAGTAGAAGGCGTGAGGTAATTTTGTTCGAGTGAGCGTTTGAGCTCTTCCTTGTCTTGCTTGACACGTTTGAGTGGTCGCGGCGAATCGAGAATGCTGTCGAGCCATTCATCGTCATTGTTGGTCTGCAGGTTCTGCGACTGCAGATGAAGGCTCTCCAATGCTGAGACTAGACCGTCCGCCATGATTGCCTGGAATTAAAACTCCGTGGTGGTCGTGGAGAGGTGTTTATGTAAATGGTGTTGAGATGCAGGTACAAATTTTGGTGGGGCCCTGGAAGTCCTCATGAGCTCATAGGAATACGCGACAACGACCCCGCCATTATTCTTTCATCACATATATCAAACAATGTTTTCAAAATTCACCAAGCAATTCTTATCTAATATAGTGATTTTTGTTTCATAATAATGGTATCATATTTAAAACGCCTCATAATGCTACCTTTGCTATATACACCCAACGCCAGTCATTAACCTATTTACCAATCCATATCCATATCCGCCATAGCTTCCATAGCATCCAGGTCATCAAAATCATCTGCCGGTTTATTCGCAACAGGCTTAGACTGCGCCGGTTCGTGTGCTGCGTTGAATTCTTCTTCTTCAGCCAATAGTGCCTCAAGGTCATCGTCCGGCGGGCCATCATGATCTGGTGGTGGAGCTCTACCAGGACCAGACGAGGTAGTATTTCCATCACCAAATATCGACGTCGAAGGTGCTTCCCCGGTAGCTGGTTGTGTCCTTGAAGCCTTCGGTGTAGCATCGTACATATCATCGAAATCTGGCTCAGCGCCCGGAACCGGTGTCTTCGGCCTCTCGTTCGCCATTGACTCAAATATAGGAGCCACTCTCTCTGTTGTCTTCTCCCTCACAGGAAGCTCGGGTTCACCAAAGATAGAGTCTTCACGCACTGTATCCTTTGGTTTCCCTTCATTGATCCATTCCATCCGCGCAGATTGTATCATCTTCTTGTGTCCTACTTTCTCCACCATTGCTAATGCGTCGAGGAATTTGGCTTTTGGGAACAGGTCGTCTAGCCAAAGCTGATAGAACGCGAGGAGTCTGGCCGCATCGGAGTACTAGTATGTTGTCAGTATGAAAGTAGGATATCGGGGCACTCTTTATACCTCATGGCCCTTTCCCTTGAACTTCAAATGGGCCGCAGCTCTTTTTCGTAATTTTGGTATTCCCGCAGCTGATAATAACCTTCGCGGACGTCAATTCATGAGAACGAGGTCCTATATAGGGAAAACTAACTTGTGTTCATCGAGCTTCACTCTTGGTACTCGCGGTTTCTTTGTGATTTCAATTTCCTCGTCGATACCCAACCCTGCACCATCTTTTGACTTTTCTGTGGATTCCTTCGCTTTGCTTCCCGGGGCTACATAGTTCTCGCTGAAAGGATCATTCGGATCATCGAAATCGTAGTCAAAAAGATCATCTAATTCGTTTCCCCCAGCAGTTGGGGCTTCCGTGGGGAGTGGTCGAGAGGGTGGAGAGTCCATGATAGTGATAACAAACGAACAATCCGAATCAGTAGTTAGAAAGACCGTAAAGACCCTCGAATAAACAACGTTTTCGCAGATTATACAAAACCAAAATAAAACATATGCTTCTTCTGACACCAAAACGCGTCTCAATCTAGGAAGACGTGACGAGGCATCACAAATTTAAGTCAGGCCACAACATCCAGCTGGTCCGTGCACCACCGAATGAGCGTTTCGATACCGAACCTCCATAGATGAAATCAACGAACCTCACCACCGTGGGCTGGACGCAGAAACACCCAATTGCAATCCAATTGGCAGCAAACAAAATGTCGAACATCGAGCAGAGGCCCTTTGTGCCCTCCAAAAAACTCAACACCGACTATCCCGTACGTCATCCTTCCCGCACTCAATTTGTGAGAGCTTGTTCGCTAATCATTGTATTCTAGCTTATCGACAGTGATCCGTAAGGTTCCCCTCCCTTGGAAGACACAGAGGAAGGAAACAGGAAGAAATACTGGTACTGATGAGTGTGAGATAGCCATATTAAGCGAGTGCTCGGGTATGCGAGACCGTCGGACTATGCGGCTGGAGCAGCGACAGCAGCGGCTGGTCCAGGATTGATGTTATTGTGGGAGCGCATTGCGCCGTCCCTTGTAGGCAAAGGGGGCTTCGCACCAATCATGCGATTAACCGGAGTGGTTGGAGTAGGAGCTGGATTTTTCATGTTCTACCAGCGTTCTATACGTATGACTACCCCTCCTCCCTCCCCACCCGAAAACGCTAACCGTCAAATAGTGCGCTTCTACGGCTTCACAGAAAACAAACGCGAGCGGGAAATGGATATGAGAGAGATGGTCGACAAAGTGAAGAAGGGAGAGCCGCTGTATGGTGTTAGCGGTACCACGCCATATATCCAGGGTGTGGCTAGTAGAAATTCGAGATATACCGGAGTGTTCTTGCATGTTATGCCTTGGTTTAACTTTGTCAATCATAACCAGCATGGAGTGGATACGGCGAAGTATTATCAGCAGGCTGAGAGGGAGTTGGAGTCTGAGAAAGTGGGCAAGGGGTTGACTAGTGGTTAGAAGAATAGAACGAAGGATGAGGCGTGGATGAATGAGGCGGCGGGGTGAAAATGCTGGAAGTGATGGACTAGTCTGTAAATAGGAAATGGGAAATCGTTCTACATTATTTGACCGTGCTATTTTGTGGGCGTCTATATGTCTATATTGATCTTATACAAGCTCCAAACCTCTAGGTCCCTAATTTACCTGCCCAGGGCATCTTTCCAACTCTCCATATAAATAGTACTATTTCATTTCTCCTAGAGGTTCAACCCTCATATTCTCGGATCTATCATCGGTTCCACTTCCAACTTCAGAACTCTCTCCTTTTTGTTCCTCGGTTCCGGTGCTGTCTCTTGTTAGCATCATATCAGATTAAACCCATCTTCATCCATCCGACCACCCTTCGTCGGAAGACCATCCCTAAAAAAAAAAGAAAGAAACCACTCACCCCTCTCATTCTCCTGCACATAAAACCGCCTCAACATTACAATCGCCTCCTCTCTCAACCACCCCCCACTAACCTCATAATCCCCTTCTTCCTTCTCCACCCTCCCTTTAGATTCATCATCATCAATCCTAACCCTCTTCTCTCTATGCTCCTCAACCTCATTCGCATCTACAG
>LLKJ01000673.1:0-15421 GCA_002242865.1 Clarireedia sp. CPB17
ACCCCCCCCTCTTCTCTCAGTGCTTGCCTTCCAACTGCTTCTTGCATGTGGATGTACTCCCACTCACCCACTTAAGCCTTTCGCGCTATATCTATATTCCCAGTTGCAGTTGCAGCTGCACTAACTCGCCCGCCCGGAGACGCCCGAGGGGCAAATTGGCACAAATGGCGCAAATGGGGCGAATTGGAGTCGAAACTAGGGGCAAAATGGAGCTATGGTGAATGAGCACGAGGGGATAGATAGATCCATGGACACCGGGTACGGTACAGTACGCCTTTTGAATTCTATATTCCGGCCGGGTGGCGGAGGCTGGCTCAGTTGTGGAGGTGTGGAGGCGCAGAAGTAATGGGGACGTTTTGCGGGTGAGATGATGGGAGCTTGAGGCTTCGGAGTAGGAGAATAGAAGACGGAATTGGGTTTTCCTATGCCAAATAGATGGCTGCTGAGTGCTACCTACAAGATAAATCCAAGCCCCCGAACTCCAAGAAGCAAACGCCACCCACCATCTATCCAATACCGATTCCTGTCTCTGTCCAGCAGCAAGACGGCATTCATCCAGCCCACCCATTCCGCGCTCACTTCTTCACCTCAAATTTACTCTCCGTCTCCAACCACGTCCCAAAATCCTTCGACCCCGGCTCCTCCTTCTTCAACGCCTTAACATCCGCCTCATACCCCTCCTCCCCAAACCACTTAAACATAGCCCCCAACTCCTTCACCGCCACCATCATCAATTTGACGGGGAGCTTCCACGTACTCGGGACCTCCCATCCAGTCTTCTCTTTGAAAATCCGCTCCATCTCCTCATACGTCAGGTCGTCCCCCGCCAGGGAGATCATCCTGCCCTTCGCCTCTTCTGGGTTCATGAACGCTTGTGCAGCAAACGAGCCAATATCGCTGGTCGCGATCATCTGCAGCGATTTATTCTCCTTCAGCGTCATTTCCCATGCGGTGGTGAAGACTTTGCCTAGGGTGAAGTTTTCGAAAAACGCAGCTGGGCGCAAAACCGTCCAATCCATGGACGAGGCTTCCCCAACGGGAGAAGTAGTGGAAGTGGAAGTAGAAGCCATGAGGTGCTGCTCAATCTCGTGCTTGGAGATGAAATGCGGGACGTATGTCGGATTGCTGCTCGAACGGGACCCGCCGCGATCAACGCTGCTGTAGACGAAGTGTTGGACGTGTTGCTTGATAGACTCGTCGATGAGAGCGATGCCGTGCCGTTTCTCGATGTCGCTTCCGGGTTTGGTGACCTGTGGTTTTATATACCGTTAGATGCGTTCCTGCCATTTGCATTTCCCCCTTTTCACGTTTGCTGGCGTGGCGTGGCGGAGAGCGAGAGGTGTGGAAATCATGTGATGCACGATGAGGTGTCACCTCTCATCCCCATCACCTCCACTCTACTGCACTCCACTCGAGCACATCCAACCATTCAATCACATCAATCAAGTTTCACATCTCCAACGTACCTGTACGCTAAAAACCCCCCAAATCGGCGTCGAAGCCGGTAACTTGTTCCTTGCATTCTGAAACATCGCTGCAGGATCGTCGAGATTGCCTTCCACGAGCTTGATCTTCGGAGACAGTTTAGCGAGTTTGAGCGCCGAGGCGGATTGAATGTTGCGGGTGACGGCGAGGATCTGAAAGGGCGCGTTGCGTTTGATGAGACTGCGGACTACGCTGCCGCCTTGCTTGCCTGTGGCTCCGGTAATAAGAACAGCTGCCATTGTTGCATTGTGTCGAGGTGGTGATGAGATAAAGGTGGTCTGGTGTGGTAATGCGATGCGATGATATCCTGTTTGTACTTCTGAATTGAAGAAACGTCGATGTGTTGAGTTTGATGAAGATGAAGATATTCTCCTTTCCTCTCATCGTTCCATCCTCTCCCTCTTATAGCAATCAATCAATCGACTGATCAAGCATCTCTTCCATCCCATCCCATCTCATCCATCACAAATCCATCTAATCCCATCATCGACATTTCCAATCCACCCCCATCCCACAACCCACCTCGTTCCAAATCTCACTATCTATCTCTATCACCGCGGAGTTTACACCCAAACCCTTACTTCCTCCATTTACCTCAACCACTACAAAATCATATTTGTCATACCACCTCTCTCAGTGTCGAATAACGAACTCGATGATGCATTCCCGATGTCCATCTCTTAAACAAAGACTTACAGCTTCCACCCACGCCAATAACTACCAGCACCCGGCAGTCCAGCCCTATCCGTCTAACGTGATATCCACCAATGAAAAAGCAGCGAAACTCTCACAAAATGTCCGTGTCCATGCATGGTTCGGATATTTCGGACGATCGGTTATCAATAACTTCATTCAAATTACTTGTGGTTAATTGACAAGAATACTTACATGCGAGGCAGCTGCTTGACGAAGAACTTTACACGAGCGGATGTATGTATTAACAATCTTCGAGTCAATGATAAACTACTTTGTTCCAAAAATTCGATGTCATTCATCCATCCCATCCCTCCTATTCGTTCCAGCCAGACCCTCAACACCTGAAGTCTAACAACCATCGCGATAAACTAAATACAGAAGTCATATCTTGATTAATTTCTACAAACAAACAAACAAACAAACAACCTTATAAGATAATATTTTAACACTCCACCTTTTTTTCTGTGATTTTCGAATCCACCCATCACAGCAACCAGACTTGTCCCATGATGACCAGGCAAGCGATTGGGCCAATTGTCACAATTAGATAGCCGATATTCGCAAGAGTAAGTTTGATATGCGAAATTAGTGAGAGGATATTGTTGTCGAGGCCACTTGATGCAGCAGACGCTTGACTAGGAATCGGTGGATTGATCTTAGGTGCTGATGCTGGAGCCGTGTTTTCGGCTGGAGAGGATTTCGTGCTTGTAGCGCTCGAAGGAGGGTTGGCCGCATTGTTGCTAGATTTACCGCTTCCGGTTGGCCTGTTAAAATGTCAGTACAGTCCAAAGTCAGCAAGCAGTGGACAACTTACTGCGAACCGTTACCCATGAGAGCAGAGGCAGCGTTACCAATAGCCGAAGATGATGATCCAGAGCCGGCGGATCCTCCTGCCCCACCTTGAGCGGATGCGGTATGATTCGCGAAAGGGGCGACATTTGATGGTGACGAGTTTGGACCCCCAGGCTTTGTTGGGTTCGGTGCAGATTCGGTTGCTGGGGTGGGATTCTCTACACCTGATGCGGTCGAATTCGACGAATTTGAAGATTCTGGAGAAGATGTGGGGTTCTCACCACCTGGCGATATTGAGTTTGGAGGAGACTCTGGTTCAGATCCTGGATTCCCGCCTCCGGATGCTGGCGATGTTAAGTTTGGAGAAGACTCTGGTCCAGATCCTGGATTCTCACCTCCGGACGCCGTCGAATTCGATGATGGTCCTGTGGTGGACGAACCCGAGCATGACCTGTAAGACGTTAGAAGGTGTTAGGAGAAGAATATGGAGAAACATACGTGACTGTTACGGTAACTGTAACCATGTATTCTCGTGGCATCAGCGGGTGCAGCGTAGGGAAAGTAGGAGCTGCCGTAAGTGGAGATAGGGCTACCGGCGACGCAACGCATAATGCGCAATCACAATCATCGGAATGTACATGGTTGTCTTGGAGTGCGGACTTCTTGAACAGCTCAAATGCTGCAACGGACTCGAGAGACGAAGTAGTAGCTGATAGTGCACCAGTTCTCGGCACACCAGGTTTCGCATTGACCAAGGCGATTGCCAGCATACCGGTAGCATCACGGGTTGATTTGCTGGAGGCAGTAGGATGGCTCATCAAACTGTTGATGTTGGCCAGAATAACGGAAACCATGTCGGACCTTCCTTGTAAGGCCAGTGAGACAGTATTTGTTCCCTGAGCCAGGAAAGTAGAAACCGTAGTAGATCCTGCGTCGACAACCTCTTCTTCGTATTCTAGTTCATCGACGAGATCATGGCAGTCAACTTGTGTAGATGCTACATCTCTGTCGTTGATTGAGATGCTAGCTGCTCTGCAAGAGGAATTCATCAGCTCCCACATTGCCTCGTGCACAAAGACGAACAATACTCACCGGAAATGTAGACCGAAAGTGAAATCCCTTCTCCCAAGATTGACGCCATCCTTACGAACGAACACTTTGAATCCTTCGCCTATGAATACAAGTGTAATGACCGAGAAAGCAATCAGTGAAGCCACGACCATGATAGGTCGTCCGACTCTGCGTGAAGGCATGATTTTTCAAAGACAGAAGAGACTGTGTGTGAGAAAAGAGCGTGTGAATGCTTGAAGCAAGTAAATAAAGAGTAGGCTGTATCAAGGACCAAAATCGCATCAAATGAGTGCAGAAGTGATAGAGGTACAGAGGCGGAACACCAAAATTTACCAAAATTGCGTCGAGCAGAAGAAGTGTTGAAGAGGTTGAAGAGGGAAGAAGAGGAAAAGAAGAAATCAACTTGTCTTTATTGTTGAAAAAATTTCGAGTGGTCCTTCCCATATTGCAGTGGCATTCCTAAATGCTGCATCTAATTGCGACGCTCCTACCGGATATGCTTGTTCATGGCAATTGACCCATCTGTGCCTGCAGAACCCGTCTTCTGAGGTTTGCGCTTACCTTTCATACTCATAACAACAAAATCCCGTTCACGACATGTTTCCAAGACGATATTGAAGGCAATTCAGTTCATTGAGACATAGCTACAAACCCTAGCTTTTAACCCCATAGAACCCATATGCATGAACTAAAAAATTTATTTTGCAGCGCGCTACACATCTAGTAACGCTTGCCAGCACGAAGAACGTCACCGAACTCCTCCAAAGGACTTCTGATGAGCTTGGTCTCCTTCCATAAGTTGGGAGTCAAGTATCCGTATGTGTTAGCGGCGGCAACGAAAGTAGCCTTCAGGGTGTTCTCAAGGGTCTTGGTAGAACCGGAGGAGGAAGTGTACGCATCTTCGACACCAGCAAGTTGGAGAAGACGCTTGACAGCTGGAGATGCGACAAGACCGGTGCCACGGGGAGCTGGAATAAGCTACGGAAAAGTAAACATTAGTATGTATTTCATTTCGCACTGGGTATAATCTTGCTTACTCTGACGGAGACGGAACCGCACTTTCCACTCTCCTTGGTTGGTAGAGAGTGAGGAGAACCCAAGTTAGTACCCCAGTAACCTCTTCGGATTGGCACAACGGACAACTTGGCGATGATGATAGCGGCACGGATAGCAGTTGCGACTTCCTTTGAGGTCTTGATACCGAGACCGACGTGTCCCTCAGAGTCACCAATGACAACGATGGCCTTGAATCGGGTACGTTGACCGGCACGGGTTTGTTTCTGGACTGGCTTGATCTGTAGACAGAAATGTCATTAGCATCCACACTATGCTGATTGCCATGGTCGCGCAAAAGTGGCTTTTGCTGTGCACCATACCTTCATGACCTCGTCCTTTAATTTTGGCAAGAAGAAATCAACAATTTGGTACTCCTTGATTGGCAGAGAGTGGAGGTAGATCTCTTCCATTGACTTGATCTTTCCATCCTTAACGAGACGACCAAGTTTGGTGACTGGTTGCCATTCCTTTGCCTCGTCCTTGCTGGCTCCGCGACGAGCTCCACGTCTTCCACGTCCACGGCCTCTGTCTCCTCCTCTGTCTCCTCGGGATCCGAATCCTCCACGAGCGCCAGCAGCGCCGCCTCTTGGTGCGTCAGCCATATTGATATCGAATTGGTCGATTTATGTACGAGGTTGACAAGTCGGTGGGCGTTGGGCGATTGACTTTCGAAAGATTTAAGAATTTCGTGATATGGAAGAATTTGGTGATTGTGGGATAATTCGCTTAACTTTCCTTAGCGTACCTTGTTGTGGTTTAGGTTATTGAGGATGTGTTGGTGCCTGATTTCGAGCTCGATGTTTTGCATGGTGTCTGGAGCAATACTTTAAGGCACCAACTTCCAATTGAGGGGCAGTACGTACAGAACATAGTTTAACCATGAAGTTCCGAAGTACCGAAAGTACCAAACAAGTATCATACTCGTCGTCGCTTGCTCACGCCGTTCTTCTGAAGGTCTCGTCGCTCAATATGTTAAAGAAAATCTATAAAGCTCACGGAACAGAAAACCCTCATTATCCTATTTGACCTAAAGCTACATAATAATATACAATTGAAAGCTAGATCCTAAGCACCCAAGTATTGCTACTTCCTACCTCATATATTCCCGCCAAACGCCTGCGTCAAGTCCAGATATTTCTTCGGTATTCTCCTGAGCTCGCCATCAACATACAATTAGTGCGTGTGAGGCAGGCAAAACCCTCCTACACATCAAGCCGTTCACTATACTTGCAGCTGAAACCTAAAGTGCTCTCGTCATTCCCATGTCAATCGATAGTTCCATCCATCGTCAATCGAAGACTGGAACTTCAGATTGATTTTCCCCTTCTGGAACCACTTGCACGATGTCATCCCATTCCCATAATAAATTTCATACTCCGTCCCCAAATTGTCCAATCTTTCCGGTCCCTGTAACATTAACTCCTCGCAGCTCCCTACCATGAAAACGTAGTTTCTCTGTACGAATGATTGCCATTCGGATTCTCCTTCATACATGTCAGCTGTACTGCTAACCATCGCTCTTCCGAATTCAGATGGAGATATGTAATCATCCACCGTGAAGCCTCTGGAATTGGTTCCGAATCTTCTTGGATCCCTTCTCCCTCGATGCTGGAGAGCCATGCGCATATCCTCGCTACACTGATCGTGTCATAACAGAGCCCTTCGCGTCGAGCTTTGGACCACAGCAATGCTATAGCTTGGCGTCGGATTCTTCGATCACGGCACTTCACCGCAGTGATTACTAGCGGCAGAATTGTTCCCATATCGAGAGTGAAGCGGGAAGTATTGCTTGGATCATCCGGGCTGGAGAGTAAAATCTGAGCTTTGCATATTATTTCCGCGAAGAGGTGATTATACTCGTCGTATAGCATTTCCGTATGTGGGACACTGGAGGCCAAAAGTATTGTGGCGATGTTGTAGTAAATACTCAGCATATGCGTTGCATCAGAGGAGATGCTTCCGGTATGTGCTTCAGCGGCATGTACAGATTGAAAAGCCTTACGCCATCGATGCAGCTGGGTGGTATAATGAGTGTGTAGCCTGTTCCAATAGGGAGTAGTCAGCTCTTCCGGGCCCGTCTGGGATTTCATAACGGACTTTCGATAGAACTGTCCAATGGCGGCCATAAGAAAGTCCCACACCTCTCTAGCTTCTTGAACGCTGTCGAACTCGTCTGGTATCTCGAGATTGTCTTGGAGGAGGTTCGGAACGGGATAAGGCGGTGGTACGAAAAGACCTTGCACATCGAGTCGAGCGAAAAGTCGGCCCAAGTCATCTACCAGGCTGTCCTGAATTTCTGACAGCGAGTCATGAGAAAGTCTCGAGCTTCCGCCCCTACGAGCAATTCTCCAATCAGCCAACAATCTCGATCCTCCTCTCAAGTGGGTCAAAGCCCCTTCATAGCTTCCTTGCAACGCCTCGAAGGTCATGAACAACACGCATGCCGTCAGCGACGTCCTCAAGTGCCTTCTCCCATCCGAGAGTATGATTCGGAGGGATGCAATGGCTCTGCTGTATTCTCGCAAAGCAAAACGGTGGTGTTCATCCAAATGATGGTGGTCGATTTGAGGAAAGCCTGATAGTGATAAGCGTGTGGGGGACGAAGTGATCTCCAAGGATTTTGCAAGGGCGCCAAGAGCAATAGTGGCATATTTGATTGGAGCCTCCAGATGACAGAGTTGAGGAACCTTTTCTATCCAGAATGTAGGATCGAACTGTCCACAGATCTCACCGGCTGTCTTGTCGCAGAATCGTTGGAAATAGCGACGTTCATCAGCATCGCCTATTATCGCGATAGATGGAGCATACGACATCATAGACATCGGCCGTGGATGGATGGGCACCGGCTTTGGATCTTCGGAGTGCTCCACAGCGTACCCACCGCATTCTCGACCGAGATTCTGGCATCTGACACACTCGGGTTTGGTTTCATCGCATTTGACGCGCCGTTGTCTACGTCCTATTAGTCAATAGCGGATCTTACAATGTTCCGGTCAAGCGTTCTAGACGGAGGAGTTCCCATAGACTGGTCCCGCAGCCAACTTACTTGCAGGTCGTGCATCCTGTCTTTGATCTCGGGCCACTCTTTCTGAGTCCCTGGCTTCTTGACGGTTGTTCAGGAGACGCTTGATCGGGAAACTGGTTGAAGAATTTATAGACGTTTGGGTAGGGAAGCTTCAATGACATTGTATGTGTCGAGGTAACAGTCCAATTGCCGCATCGGCTGCCGAGGCCGGGAAAACAATCTTTCGGGCCTTTGGGGGGTTGTATCAGGATCAGGGAGATTGGTTCAGACTTTGTGGGTCTGTGGTCCTGAAAAGAATGTGAAGTTATGAATTCGGTATTCGATATTCGAAATTCGAAAGCAAGAGAAGATGTCTGGCCGATATTGACAGGAGTCGGGCCGGTAATATTCACTACAACAGTAACGACAGGGAAGAGTTTGCCTTGAGCTGGTGACTTGGTCAACAATAGTAATGATATTTATTGTTTTACTGGGCAATATATTAAGCGGGATATCTTTGCAGGCCGCATGTCGGGGTAAATTAACAGGGCGATCTGGGAGAGACTGGGAGGATTACCGACAATCAGAATGCGATATATGATGCGATCATTTCCCAGCCAACTCTGCGCCCAAACCTGGCAGCGATTTGCATATTTCACTGGACGAGCCCATCTACGCCCATCCACGCCCATCCAAACCTCTGCCCCGGGAAACTTACACGCTGAGCGAAGCGTGGACGAAGGGGTGACTTAGGATTGAAATCGCATGGGTTTCACGCCACTAAATGACCATTGACAGGTGTCATGGGCAGGGTCGCGTATGGTGCGGCCAAGAAAATTGATCCGGGATCATCAAGGGATTTTGCACGTGAGGATATACATCTCTCTGGGACGCGCCCTTGTCTTCTCTCCGCACAGTCATGCAAGCAAGACCAAACCGTCGCCTGTGGCACGAAATGGCGGCCATTGATTTGCTGAGACGTAAACCTGCCTCTCTCATACATAAACTAGTGCTTATTAAGTCGCTATTTTCCCGGAGATTCTAACCGAACAGCCGGAAACCAACTTCAAATTGGATGAGAGACCCAAGTCGTGCCATGCTGCCAAACAGGAATATTCGCGAATTATGCCAGTCTCGGACATCATGTGGCTTGAGTCCAAAGCGCATGGGAGGTCCTCCTCAATGTCCTCATACCATTAAAATACCTTGGCGTACAAAACTGCAGCTGCGTGCTGTCCATGGAAGCTGAAGACATGTTCTCCTCGATGGGCAAGCCACATTTTGTAAGCTTGTGATTCTCACGTTTTGCGGGCATTTCTTTGGATGCACGTCGTGTGTTTATTCAAAGGAAGCTCACTTGTTCCTGCGTACGATGAAGGCCGGAATCATGGAAGTCCTCGCCACTATCAGCCTTACCCGGCACTGTCTTCAATCGATGTATTCAGTATACAAGAGCTCTTTAGCAAGTGTCTTCTAACCTCCCGCTTTTACAGTATGTGGTTGTTGTGGGGAATGTCAAATACGAGAATGGGGGTCCAATGGGAAAGTTTCCAAGGCCATACTCGGTCAATTATGCAAAGGTTCAATTGTCTGATGTCAGTTCTATGCAAAAGGATCTCCGGGCGCCTTCTCATACTCCTTGCTTAGAAATGTGGCGGTGTTTCGAAACTTTGTGGTCAGATCATACACCGCACCCTTGAGTATAGTTGCAGATACTCTCGCTTCAGAATGTCGCAGACTAAATATCAGCTCGATACGTGGATTCTGATGCCTGTGCAATACATTACAATGTGCTCTGTCAGAAGACGGCGCAATCATTCTCCCAGGCACCATAATATGTGTATGTCCTCAAAAGGGTTTGAAAGAATGCGGATATTCCAAATGTCGTGCATGCTGCATGGAAGTTGAGTGTATCCACAATGCTACATAAAAGGATAATATATGATGCTGCAATGTACATATGGTGGAGATTGAACCAAATCGTCGGTACAGTAAGTCTCATTCCAACCATTCGGTTTATCAATCAAGCTTCGTCCTATACACTGACTACTTTTTTCTACACGCAGGTGTCGTAATCCCGATGAAAAGATCGTTTACAACTTAAGTTGACGTTACCATCTTTACGTTAGGCGACAAAGATGATGACTCGACCTCTACGGAATATGGCACATATTCAGCTGAGCCATTTCACTCCGAAATGCATGCTCCTCCCAAACAATTCGTCGATTTGGTTGATCTGCACGATCACATGCGGTTCTTGAAAATTTCTTTACAAACTGCCCTAATAGCCTTCTTGAGGAGGTGAGAATCAGGACGGCACAGGTTTTCGAAAGGAAAGAAGCTTCGCACCTCACTCCTACATATGCGTTACAAGGCTGTTTTGATGGTACGGTGCAGCAATTTTTCCACCAATGAGTATCCACTGATACAAACGACTTGAAGTTACCAAGAGATCTATCCAACCAAATGATTGGAAGAAAGCCTAATTACGGAGCTTATCATCCTCAAGTCTAAGGCTTCCATCTGCAATGAAAAGTTTCTCAGGCATGATCACCAATTATGCTCCTACCCCTTTCAGCTTACTGTGCCACCATTGTCTCCAGCCTTTCGTTGCCTTCACTCCTCTTTATAACTGGCTGTTGCTTGCATAGATGCATCGCTATGCGTGGGGGACAAGAATTTTTGAGTTACTGTTACTCCTTCTCCATTCATTACAACATGTGTTTGATAGAAGTCAACCTCTTCTTGATTAGCATGCAAAGTGAGCTCTGTATGGTCCGATAACCATCACCTCCGATAGTCATCCGATAGGCCTTTGCTGTCAACATCTGGACCTATGCCTTCTGGACATGGATACCACAGCTCTGGTAGCACAATCTGCGGGTAGGGTCGGAGTTGAGGGGAAATGTCAACGAGAATATGCACATCTTCGGTTAATCTTATACCCGAAAGCTCTCCCTGGTGGTACAAGATTCCTTATTACGGAAGTGTTTCTTCTCGGAAGAATCATTGCCGGTATTAAGTCGATATCTTCTATCTTGCTTTCGGGGTATGGATGCATCACGGCGCCGGCGTTACTGAGTCTCAACGTTCTGTGTATTTGTGGTTTCTTACGATCGAGTATCCGCGCCTAACTCACTCATCTGAGTGTGAGTACATAAGGTTTATATAAGTTGACAAGGCACGTCATCTCACAGCATGACGTTTGAATATTCTCCGACGCAAAGCGCCATTCTTACCCCCTAACAATTACCTGATACTTACCTTCCTCTTTCGACACCACATCATTCAATGGTCCACTACACAGACCTCGTACTATCTTCGTAGCGTCATGCCTGCTCGAATGCTGCTTGGACACACTTTACTTTGAAATTTCTACCAAGTTGAATGGAATGGAATACATGAAACGCGTCAGCACTGCTTGTGTATCCGACCAGGAATTTGGATGAGTTTTAGAGAACGGACGATGGTCACCAGTAAGTACTTCGATATCTATGGTGTCAGGTGTTAGGTATTGCTGCGTACGTAGGCTACAAAATGAATTGCTTTGGATATTTTCTTCGTGTTCCGCAAAGTATCCCAAAGGAGGTGGGCGAAGAAAGAAAAACTTTAGTCTTGGAAGAGCATAGGTCCGGATCAGATTGCGAATCGAGGGCGAAGCAACCTAAAGCATGTAAAGGTTAGGAGCCCTGAGGTCTTGCAGTAGTAGATACGAATCTCCCCCCTCGTGAGGCACAGTTTGGACAGACAGTCTCCCATCCGAGCAGCGTCCATCACAGTGAGGGCACTAGCCTGAGACTGATCGTTTCCGAATGGAACTAGACTCTTCAATTGTTGTGCCTTTAAGAAATAGCGCCTTCAACCCGATCGTCCGTAGATGTGGATTTGTCCGCCATCGTCTTGACACGCTTTGTAGATACCGAATGGCTCGACTCCATTTTGGACAGGTATTATGCAGAAGCAATGAGTAATAATTAACAGCATTTCTACTGTGAAAGGACGCGATCTGTGCAGATGGCAGGTGCAGGGTTGCTTCGAGTTTGCCGATACAGGTCGACGTTGCGGGAGGTTTGAGCGACCACATGACCAAAACAATCTCGACGCGCCGCAAACTACCGAACGCACAGCCTAATCTTCTATAAAAGCATCATAATGTGATGATCATTTCTAACCAAAAAAGTCGTGGCTTACTTAATCATGGAGAAGAAGTCGTCTGATATTGGGTATATTTTGTTTGCTGACTAAGCCGGACAAACCCCACGGTTCCGCCATAACCCGACCACGACGACGACCTCCAGTTCAACACATTAAGCATCTCTCAGGACGCCTTTTTCTATAAACTACGAGCGGCAAGCTTCGCTTTGTCCAATATGAAAGCTCCTCTACTTCGAGAATACGAGGTATCTTACTCTAGGTTTTAACTTGGCAGGCTCAACTCTTACCAATTAGGTGAAGGCCGCCGACGTCAAGTTGTGGTCGGACATTCCATATTGTTAGTTCATCCGTTGACAATTGACTAGATTCGCCGCTACCGCTAGATCACTAGCTAGGTATTGTCTTCTTGTCTTGATCGATTGGTTATCGACGAGTGAGAATTCAACCTCTGATTGAGAGGTCTAATATCGAATCATCGCCGATGAAGAAGTCAGACATCCACAATGGATAATCCTGCATGTCTTGCTCTTAGCATAGAGAAGCTGAGCTTCTGTTCCTGAAAGGCTGTTATACAAAGACCTCATTATTGATTGAATAGGCACACCTGTTTCGAGTGGTTGGTTTGGAGTCGGCAACTTCCACTTCTGTCTAACCAATGCTAACGGTTGCTATCAACGGCACTGACGAGCTACGACTTACACAAACTCGGATCTATTGAACGCTACTGCCGTGCCACCACAACCGATGGCCGTTCTCGAACTTGTGGTACACAGTATTTTCACGATAGCGTCCTGTGGCTGAAGTTCATTAATCACGGCTCGGGAGGAAAGTGAAGAGGATCCTCAGGATCCTTCCTTCCACCGAACAAGGATGACTTTGTACTCCATTTTCTTCCTTTATCATACCCAGGCGCATTTTTATTTTCTTCTTATACATCCTTCGACTCAGTCTGTAAACACGACGGTTGAGCTCGTTTCGAGTCCTTCACGATCTCCTTTGACACGAATCTACAAACTTGTTTTTGCTCATTGAGCGTACACTCCTTTGAACCTCTCCCAAATATGTCAATCCTAAGTCTGAATACACGTGAAAGAGCACTAGGTCCTGTTCATGGTGTTAATCGCGGTGCACAGGTGACAGGTGTTGCTTGTGCTTCTTTGGCTCTGCCATGGATTGCTGTTATCCTTAGATTTTATGTTCGGACGAGAATTCAAAAATTCTTCGGTCCGGAAGATTGGCTTACAGTTCTTTCAATGGTATGTAAAACTTCACGACTTTGAGCAATACGGATGATTTGCTCATTGCTAGACGAATAGATGATTTTTACAGCTCTATGCGCACTTTTACTTCAATCACTCACATATGGCCTCGGTGCTCATATATACAATATTGATGCAGACTATCTAGAAATGCTTGCCAAGGTACGTATCTCGATCACTGTTTGGATGCCTATACTCATCATCCCTCAGTACATTTTCACCGGCGAACTTCTTTATGTTTTCACAACAGCCATTACCAAATTATCAATCGGAATATATTTCTTACGACTTTCAAGCAAGCGATATCAGTTCTGGATAATATATGTTGTTATGAGTGTCGTTCTATCCGTCAGCATAGGCTATCTTTTCTTCTTACTATTCCAGTGCCAACCTGTTTCTTATTTCTGGAATCAATATGACGGTGACGGCGGATTCTGTCTGAGCAAATCTATACTAGCCAATGTCACATACACGCATGCTGCTATGAGCGCTGTTACGGATTGGGCATTCGGTATCCTACCTATTGCATTTGTCTGGAAGATGAGGATGAATCCCCGGACAAAATTCTCAGTCGTTCTCATTCTCTCCCTTGGTTTCTTGTAGGTCTTCCCCCATTGGGCTTCTCCGCATTTCTAAACAACCTCAGTGCGAGCACCGCAACTCTTGTCCGCATCTACTACATCCATGAGCTCAGTGTCACAACCGATTACACCTGGGAAGGAATCAACCTCGTGAAATGGTCCCTCGTGGAACCTGCCATCGGACTCACAGCCGCGGCCTTCGCCACCCTCCGTCCTCTCTTCCAACGAATTCTCTCCCGTAAACGAGCCGTCAGTTCCTATTCTCACGCCTCTCGAAGTAGCATCCGCAAATACTCCACCGATCAGCCACGCATCTCCGAAGACGAATACTCGAAGCAATTCGCTGCCATGTTAGGATTGAGTGCTCAATACGGTGTCCGGACATATGTCTACGCCGATCGCCGGATTATGCTGAAGGAAGATATGGAGAGGGCGGAGGCGGAGAAGTTCAGAAATTATGAGATGGATGATTCGACGGAAGTTAGTACGTTGGGTTATAGGGAGCAGACGATTGATTGGAATGAGGGTGTTAAGACGACAGTTGTTACTCAAACTTTTGAGTGATGTCGAAGTGATGTCGATGTAATGGGAAAGTGATTTAGAAAGGTTACATGTTTATATCATGAGATGGATTGGAGTTGTATCTATCAATATCCGCGTACGGTAATGGTAATGTAATGCCTCAATCCTTTCATTCTATATTTCACAGATTCATATACATACAGTTTTAAATAGTTTTTAGCCTTTATTTCAGACAATCAGACTGAAGATTAGCTTCAGAGGAGGTAGCGCAATATATATATATACCAACAACATATGACTCTCGCAGCCTGACCATACACTTCCACCGTCTTCAGTCATGTCAACAAAGACCCGCAATGGCCTCTGAATCACCCTCTACAGTATAATCAAACTTGCGTCAGCAGCGGAATGGTAGAACTTGACATGCGATTTATGAATCAGCGCATGATGGCGCTGATTCACTACTCAAAGCATCTCAACAACTCAACGACTAAACGTCTGATGTGTGCTGTTTGAGCTCACATATTACTGGAGATCCATGCTATTCACTGTTTGATACAACCCCTACTACTCATATTTCCAACTTCCTCAATATGAGTATATCTCGCATAAACCTGGGCGTCACCAAAACCCCTATTCCCCTCGTATATAAAGCCCGGTCGATACTTCACGACAAATACTATTCACCATCAAAGAATCTATAGCCCAATCATCCCATACACCACTCCACAAAATGTCCCACCCAGAAAACCCACTCCACTCCTCCTACCTCATTGGTGGACCGGACGACCCACTCATAA
>LLKJ01000677.1:0-24306 GCA_002242865.1 Clarireedia sp. CPB17
GCTGGGGGAGAGGAGGGACGGTGCCGCTGTGGAGTATTGAGGAGAAGGGAGCGTGAGAGTTTGAGGTGGGGTTTTGGAGTTTGGTTGAGTGGTTGAGGCGGTTGGAGGCGATTCTTTTGGCGGACTTGCGTCTTCGTCTTCGGACTGATGGGGTGTTCCTGCTGCCAGAGTGTATTGCATGCTCTTTCTCTGGATAATGCTTTTGTTCGTTTTCCGTGACTTGCGGTCCTTGATCAGGGACATTTGCTCGTCTGACATCCAATTTCCAATGTTCATATCCAAGCCGGGATATATGAGAATCAAGCCGTCCGGTATTGGGAGTGCGGCTCGTCCTAAGTACTGTCTCGTATCTGTAGAGCCGGATTCGATAATCATCAAAGTCGTGCTAGCTGCTAGATTTCCACCAGCGCTGTCACCTGTTATGACAATCTTTGGAGCCACTTCTCCAGATAATCCAATACACCGACCTTTACTGGCGATAATTGTGGAGTAAACGTCGTAACACTCGTTCAGCGCATAAGGATACGGAAACTCAGGTGCTTTTTTATAATCCAAACTCAACACTGGTAATCCAGTCTTTCCAGCCCATGCAAACAATTTATCGTCATTCGTTCTCGGGTCCATTGCCACAAATCCCCCACCAGGAATGTCCAAAACAACTTTTGTGTGAGTTTTCAGTGCTGACAGCGGGCCGTCGAAGTACAACCACCCATTGACCGGCTCCTTGTAATCACTGCTGGAAGGTCTTGGTATGCGAATCGCACGAGGTGGATATCTCATGAATCGCGGTCGCATCAGATTCGTGAGGAAAGAAAGATACGGAGTCGTCCCTTTGTTCCAACTGACTCTCAAATGATCCACAGTCAGCATACCCCGCACCTTTCGCACCTTTTCATCTGCTTGCTCAGCGGCAATCAGATAATACATGGTGAAGACGACGCTCGCCAGGTCCCTGATCCATTTCCTGCGAATGCGCATTGCACTCCAGAACCCCGCATCCAGCGCTGTTGTGACCCATGTTGCTCGAAAGTAAGATCGCGTGTAGAGGTTCGCAAGAGGTTCGGGACATTCCAATCCAACTAATTTCCCGAGGTTTCGCGCAATGTAGAGATACAGGAGGGTTATGACAAGGGTTTGCCATGGTGTGAGATATTGCGACAGTCTGCGGGATAGTTTTCGAAGTTTCGGAGGGCCATGTTTGTTTCCTCTGCGTGGCGCAAATTAGTAAACGCTCGGGGTTCTGGGAATGTTGGTTTTTACCTGACGAGGTAGAATGACCAAAACGATACCACAGTCAGGACTTGAATCTTGCGAAACTGTACCGACGGGCGTCCCAAAACATGATCTGTGAGTTCCATTAGTTTATATTGACGGGAGAGAAAGTGTAAAACATACCTATCATGTTGATTGTGCTTGGATTTTGTTGTACAATAGAGATGGAATGGAAATGGAGGAGAAACAAAGACTTCTTTCTGACATGTGAGCCGCAAACGACGCCCTTCACACGGAGCCACAGGAACCGCCAAATCTACTATTACTACAATGCAAAGCTAGAATGAAGTATAGAAGTATAGAAAAGAGTTTGGCTTTTTGGACGAACATGAGAAGAAAAGGGAGGAAGTAGAATTCGGATCACTCAGTGGGTAATACGATAGTCTCAAGTCATGATCCAAATTGTTTGGACGACTCTGAGTGTCAAGTGAAGCATATGACCATTACTTCTGGACGACTAGGTAGTTAGGGCCGAGGTTTAATTCTGCCAAGATCAGCGAATTGAACCAAAGAACGCTCCTGGAAGAGGTGAAGCCGTGGAAGCGTACCCAGTCACTGGTTATGAATCGCAATGGCGAGTGCATAGAGTTGTATGAATCGTGGGGTTTAGATGGAGAAACTGGAGAAATGCCTGCCCCGGTGGTGGAGTTTTCACGGAGGTTGGTTTGTGCTGCACTTTGTTTGACATGTGAAAGCCACCAGCCACCAGTGAGCGAAGAAGAATGATGACTAAGCTGCATCGTGAGCCTGGTAAGCTCATTGGAATTCTACTTCGTGATCTCATCTTTCCCCCATGTCACCAGCCGCCAGCCGCCCGGCTTCCAGATAACAAACCCGAAAGTAGTCACTCTCCATGGATGTGGGAATTTTTATACGAAGTGCATGCTTCAATACATAATTTACAAGGGCTGAAGCGGACTGTGTCTTGATTGTTCATGGTTATGCATTCCCCCTCCCTTGCACGGCGGTAACCCAACTGTCGGGTCGGAAATGGTTCTGCTTTCTGATCGTTTTTCAATGGTCCCGACTCTCCTGTATCAGATTCTGTCTTCGCGACGGGGATTATGGCTCTGAGAGGTTCAAGCCTTTACCGGCTGTCTGGAGGCCATTTTCATCTCACCTACCATTGCTGCATGGGCGGTGACATTGGGGGCGATGGCTACTTTTACTGTTATCCAATCACCCAATGCAACAACCATTCTTCCAAGGCAACCTTTACGAAGTGGTGAATATTAAACACAACTGCACCGCCCTTTTGCGTAAAGAAAGGCATGAGACTTACTATCAGTTCCCGCAAATGTCTGCAATACACGATCATAAACCCTCTGATGCAGCAATTGCTGAAGCGCGAGAATTGGTCGAGAAAATTGCTTCCGACTATGGATGGATAAGTCCCGAAGATCGAGCACAGACACCCGCAAAAGTCTTGAGGGCGCTGGAAAATGGGAAAACACTCATGCAATCTCCGCGCGCAGGTACGTCTTTGATCCATTTAATCTGACCGTGTACTCTTCGTTGACAATATAGACTGCTGGAGAAGCTTGACAAAAGTAAGACTAACTTCGTCCTTGAACTCCTCCAGAATGCCGATGACAGCACATATACAGAAGGCTCACCGAAGGTGACCTTCAATATCACTCCCACCAAGATTGAAATCACATATGAAGAGGATGGTTTTACCGCTGAAGATGTGAAGGCAATATGTGGCATTGGGAAGAGTACGAGAACGAGGAGTGACTTCCGATTCTCCCTTGGTGATGAAGGACTTGGCTTCAAGTCTGTATTCAAAGTGGCATCTAGGGCTCATATTCAATCTGGGCCGTATTCTGTTTTCTTTGAGCATAACGTCGGTGAAACAGGATTGGGGCTGATAACACCTCAATGTTGCGAGCGAGAAAATTCACATAAACGCGGCACTAAAATTACACTGACTCCTCGCAAAGACCTGCTATTTGGAGCGATACTAAAGCATTTCGAGGATTTTCCGGATGTTTTACTTTTGTGCACGAAAAAGTTGAGGAAGCTGTATGTTTTGGGACCTTTTAATCGCAAATTCGAGTCCTCATACCACATATACCAAGCGTGCCAGCGGGCATCAATCACAACATTGGAGCCAGGAATATTCGGATTTACTATCACCAAACGTTACCATATAACGATCAGCAAACTTAGAAATTTACCGCATAACAACAGAAGGGGCCCCAATGAGGTGGAAATCTTGTTAGCATTTCCATTGAGCTCGGATGATCAGCCCTTGGTTGAAGAACAGGATCTTTATGCATTTTATCCACTTGGCAAATTTGGTATTCCGGTGAGGTACAAAACGGATGCGTTCAGGGAGGTTTTTGAATGTTTAGACATTTCAACCACCCGGAGATGATCCCCCTTATCCTGAAGAACGATCCCCCTGACTTTAGAAGTTCATAATACAATCCGCCTTCTTGAAAAACGGCCACGGAGAAATTGATATTGATAACGCACGGAATCAAGCAATTTTTGATGGAGTTGCAATGGCTTTCGTAGACGCTGTTGTTCAGTTCTGTCAGCATCCAACTCTGCAACACCGCTGGATGAGGTATCTTCCTAAAAAAGAAGACGGGCCTCTTGCGTTTAAAATAACTACCAAAATCGAACAGCTGTTGGTCCATACTCCAGTCCTACGACCTAGGATCAAGGGACCACTCCGGAAAATCTGCGAACTCAGGATTGTCCCATACTCCTTCAAGACTCTCGATGGAAAACCTCTCCTTGAAGACTGCCAGCAAGACATCGATCTGGGCAACGTTTTGCGTGTAGATGTCATGAGACTGAAACGCCTAGGTTTGAAATCCTTGACTAATCAAGAAATTTTGGGAAGAGTGAGGCAAGATGTAGCTTCGACGAAATCCAAGTTCAAGTCATTAGAAACGACTCCAGACTGGCACGAGCAAATGGCGGACTTCTTTTTAAAGGAATTTAAGATCGCAGAGATAAGGAAACTTCGGGTGCTTAACCTCATACCATTGCGGGACGGAAGTCATATATGTGCATGGAATGAGATCATCTACTTTCCACACGAAAGCGGGTTAGAGATACCTGATGATCTCGGGTTATACATTGTCGATTCTCAAGCGATAAAGGACAAGCCATCGAGGACTTCACTATTTGGGAAACTGGGAGTGTTCCCGATTGATGCAGATACTGTAAGGGATTGCATATTTGAGAGGTATGGGAGCGGTGAATATCAGCAGTCGGATCCGGCCCTCACTGTTGAATGATCAGTTTGTCATTTGAAGTATCTTTATTTGACAGAGGAGCCATTTTCGGACTCATCTTCAGACTCATCCTCAGACTCAGCCTCGGACTCGGACTCAGAAGAAGATGATGATGGCAACAATGAGAGCCCAAGAAGTCTGACTTATGAGATGATCCGGCTGTTCGATCATACTTCGGCTTTGGTCCTACGCTCCAGAGAGCTTTACTTTCCAACTGAAGATGAATTTGGTATCCAGTGGCTGGCAAGCGGCAAATTCGATGTTTCTATCATCAACGAAGCATATTTCACGACAGGTCCTGAAGGGAGTCTCGGCGATATAACATGGAAAGACTGGCTACACGATAATCTTGGAGTTCTGTATTACCTTACACTTAGCTCTACTTCACGCCCGGGCGAGTTGTCGGACACGGTGCGCCATATTGCTACTTATCGACCCAAGAGCTTCTTAGGATTCATCCGAAGGCACTGGGCTCAATTTTCAACCCAACTCAATCCAGGCCTTGCCACGACTATAGCTGATGTCGAAGTTCCCTGTAAAGATGATAAGCTATAACCATTGCATTTTACTTACCTACCTTCATTGGAACAGTGTGCACAGGAATACCTTAGAGGAGAACGATTCCCGTTCTTGAAACTTCCATGCAGCTTAGCTGCAGACGACTGGGGTTTTCTCGCCGGCTTCGGAGTAGGGATGACAGCAGATCTTAACTTCTACTTACAAGTGCTAGCATGCATTTGTGACGTAGCTGAACCATCTGGAACCCTTGAGCAGACAGAATTCAAGGAGCCTGAACGGGTTCTGCGACTCTACGAAGCAATACAAACATTCTTCACTAACTCCCAAGAACCAGACCATGATAGAGCGAAAATCCAGTTAGTATTTTATCATTATCTAGGAGTTGAGAGAACCCTTTGACTAATCATCCACGCAGATCTTTTCTTGAGGAAACCAGAGCCATCATTGTGCCATACCAAACTCACAGATCAACATGGATCTCCCTTTCAGAATGCGTGTGGGATGGGCCTGATAACCTGCTCAAGGTTGATCTCTCCTCATGCAAGCTCATCTCAGATAATGCTATCCTTGTGGACTTCTTTCGGAATACTGTTGAAATTCCAATTGTTAATTGGGTGGACCTGATAGATATATTGATATGGAATAAAGGGCATCCCGAACATACTGATGCCGAGGACATATCTGCGACATATCAACAGCTCCAAGCTGTCATGATAAATTGTGATTACCACGAAGTTGCAACAATCTCGTGAGTCGAATATCCTTTCAATGAATCGAAGTTTCTGCTGACCACTTCAGTGAGCATTTGAATGAGCATTATCTTGTTTATATTCCTGCCCAGAAGTCGTGGATAGCTCCAGAGCAATGCACTTGGGGTTCAGACCCTCAAACAGGTGGCAAAATTAACATTGAGGCCATCTACCCCTTTCTGCAAAACCTTTTCGTTGATTTCCAGGATGTAGAACAATTCTCTTTTAAAGAAGTCATCAACAAGCTCGCAAGACTATGGAGAACAAACTCGTCACTCGATCGAATCAAGATGCTTATTTGGGATATCAACTCGAGGTCCCCTTCTCCAGAGGATCTTCAATGCCTCCGCCATGGTAAAGTATTTCCAGTAAGAACATTAAATGGTACTGTCGAGATTTTCTCGTGGGAAGATGAATTTGTGGTTGTGGATCGTCAAGATCTGGCAAATGCATTTGAAGGTCAGCTCAACATGCTTGACTTTACCCTAGATGAAGTCCACCAACTGCGGTGGTTCATCAAAGGCCTCGATCTTCATCATCGATATTTATCCCAACTTGTCTCTGAAAGGTCAGAGCTGCTGAGTAGATCTCAGTACTATAATGTGCCTGCGACTAATCTTCTGAGGCATCGAGCTCATGCCCTTTTCAGGTACGTTCAATCGCCACATCTATCAAAGAAAGCTGTTTAAAGATGAGTAGATGTGCATGCCATTTCGAAAGCCCGTGGACCTTGCACAATAATCGCGACCTATACAACCTCCTTCTGCAAACCGAGGTTTGGAAAATAGATGAAATAGCCACATACATGTCTATCTCCCATCAAGACCGGAAGGTCACTGTGCAAAGCCTTAAATCCGGCCTCTACATAGACGAAACTACACCCTTGTTGCGCATTTTCCTTCCGAGTAATATCCAGCAACGGAACTTCTCTTACTATCGAGAATTGCCAATGAAGGTCTTTCGATTCATGATGTCAGAAAAGTCTTTGAACACCCAAAAATCCAGAGCTCCCACGGAATTCGTCCGCAATGCTGTTGCAGTTATCACTGATGTACTGTGTGTCGATGACAGTATGGTTGATGATATTTTGACTACTGCAGGGATCATCCAAGTTCCGCTCCCAGAAACCTTTCGAGATGCCCATCAAGATAGCCCCAAGCTTTTAGAAGGCTCGATGCCGCTCAGGGACACGCACAACACTGCTTCTCAGCCCACGAAGCAGCACAAGCTTGTACTACGGCATAACGATAAGGAGGTTGAGAAACATTGAGTATTATGAAGTTTTCCGAACGACAATTCTTGTGGCAGAACGGTTGAATTAGTAATTATATTTGGAGTATTGAATTGGGTGGTAGTCAGTGGTGGGACTAGTATTTTCGATATTTTATCTACGCTCCACGATGGTGAGATGTGTTAGATTATCGGGGACATATTCTAGTAGTTATTAATGGATTCTATATAACTAATAACATATAGTTCTAATTGAATTACTACTAATATTCAGAAATGTTGGACTTCCTCATTAGGTGATTTGGTAGCTAAAGGGCGAGGGGGAGAGGGGGCAAGTGGGGTACCTGGCACTAGCAGTGTAGTACTAGACCGGTACTAGTACAGTATGGCTACTACTGGCACTGGCATATAGGGGAGACTCCTATGAAGGGCTACCAAGTGAAGGACTAACGGGTATAGGACTACCAGGTAAAGGACTGACAGGTAAAGGACCACCGGATAAAGGACTCTGGTGGTAGCACAGTACCAATAACATACTCATGACTTATTTACGACTCTATATTCAGCAATCAGCCTTATTTATCTATATGCTAATTCAGCTGCATTCCGGCGGCGTAGATAGCATCATGCTCTCGACTGCGCACAATTTGCCGACCTAGCTGAAACATGGGGGTCGTGTCATCTCACGAATCATCGTCCTTCATCGCATCCGCCTGGGCTGATTCCGCATATCATCTGTCATCTGGTGGCTCATCAATCTCAGCCTGAAGGGGGATTATGCACTAAATGTAGACGCGTTCGGGTGCGTTACACACGGCAGACAGCTTTGGGGTTGAGGGAGATGGGGGCGGTTCCATCACCCCTGATGCATAACAGCCACATACCCGCGAGATAATTCTGGAATGGACAGAACCGCTTTTTTCTTCCTTTTGAACAAAATTTTTGTTTTCTGAATATGTGAGATTTGGTCATGTCGCTGCCAAAACACAGACGTCTTAGTGCGTTCCCGACGATTGTGGAAGATGTAGAGGATTCGCTGACGCCGGATTCTTCGTTAAGAAGATCGTCGAGCAGGACGCCGTTTGTGGAGATCTGGCCGAGAGATGTACGTGGCTGGTAGTGAAACTGCATAGCGGGAATAAATTATGCTAAGATTTTCATTCAGAATGCTCCCACAGAAATCGTTCGTGGCAAACTGCTCGAAGACAAAATCAATAGTTGGATAGAACAGAAGGGTATGAGACCCTATATTGCGCATTGGCTCATCTTTCAACTGAGACTGACATATGTCAAGATGAATTCGCATACGCGAAGCGAGAGTCGTCGAAATTTGGTGCTCTGAGACTTCTGTACGTCGTCCGCTGGGATCGTGCTCATCCACTCCACTTGCAAAGTCTAATCAAGGCACCGCAGTCTCACCAACAGATCACTAGACCAAAACCGCAAAGCAGGAATGACGTTCAGCGACTTGACTCTCCAGTTGATAACATCGCGTCTGAAGCTCCCTCCCGCATTTATGAAAATGCTGGCACCTGACCAGATTGAACCGCCTCGGTTCTCTCATAACACTTTATTTGATAGTGCAGGGAATCATAGCGGGATGTGTAAGTTGTCTCTGAGCTTCATGCCATGGGAGTATGGTAGTAACGTAAACTAGCACTGGCTCTCCACTTCCCTCGCCAACGTTTGGAATCTCTCACCCTCGGCGTCACCTACTCGCACCCCTCCCGAGTCGTCACCGCTCTCCTCATAGAAAACACCAGCACCCCTACCCCCGACTCCTTCATAAACTACATCCTCTCACAAGCCAGCTACCTCACACACCCACTATACCTCCCCCTCCTCTGCACCGAGATCACCCTCGACGTGCACCGCGCCCAAGTCGACCGCACGGTGCTGCGTCTCCGGAACCTGGAATCCGTCGTCGGGGTGCACGATTTTGACACCGGCGGCGCGAAAGCCAGTTACGGGCCGAGCCATAACCCGAAAGGGCCGCTCCCGGATCTGGAGTATGTGACGCGGAGTCTCAGCGGGGAGAATACGCGCCTGGCGCTGTATGAGACGAAAGTCGCGTCGAGTGTGCAGCTGCTGAGAATGATTCTGCGAGGGGGATATTTCGCGAGTCCGGGGAACGCGATGGGGGCGATAGGCGCGGGGAGTAGGTTGGCGTGGATGGATCTTGCGAATGTGGTGTTGAGGGAGAAGGCGGAGTTTTTGCTAGGGTGGAATGTGGATTTGTTGGCGAGGGTGAGTGGACAGAGGAGAATTGGGAAGGGGTTGAGGGAGAGTGTGAGTTCTTTTTTTCGGTTCCGAGGGAAGCTCAGAGCAGGATTTAGAAGACGCGATTGAACCAGGGAGTGTGGAATGTGATGTGCTAATGGAGGAGAACTAGGTACGCACCATCCTCGCCCAACGCGAAAACAGGACATCGACTTCGATGTGGGAGTCTAAGAAAAGTGATTCGAATGCAATAAGGAGTATTGCAGTGGTATTGGTTTCATTCTTACCCGGGGCGTTTATTGCCGTGAGTTACCTTTCCATCATTGAGATCTACCTAGCTACGACATTCCTGCGGCATATGCTCTACTATCAGGATAGAAGCGCGGATTATGCGAACGCGGCAGGGAGACAATTTAAATGCAAGCAATAACTAACCTAACCAAAACCCTAGATACTCTTCAGCACCTCAATGTTTAATTTCCAAACCCGACACCGAGAGGGTCTTGTATCAGAATGGTTCTGGCTCTACTGGGCGATCACAGGACCTTTAACAGCCGTAGTGTTGATGGTGTGGATATGGTGGGTTAGACCATGGTTGTGAGAGGGGGTAATTAGAATCCCAACGGGACAGGACAAGTGGATATATGAGAAAGAGAGTTTTCCCAAGGAGTTTAAGTTTTGTTAATCTTACCAGAAGGAGGTGTATCTTGCGAATGAACGTGGACGACGGGTTTTGGCGGAGTATTTTTCGTGTCTATTCCTTTTCTGGTTTTCTGATTTGGGCGTTCGGTAAAAATGCAGAGCTGGGTACTGTACTTGTAGGAACATCGGCCGGGGAATCGGCCGGGAAATGAGGATGTGATGTGGGGATATCTTGCATCGGAATTTGAATAGACGATACTGGGGGGCATACTGTAGTACTGTACTTCCTGATGGAGTCGGCCGGAATGGAGTTATTGGGTTTTTGAAAGAGGAAAGATATTCACGATTATCTACGATGGATGGGTCTGGATGTTCCCGGGTCCGTTGATGCTGGGGAGAAGCGTCTAGGTACTTGAGATCAAAATTATGGAGTATCTGTTGTGTTGTAACTTATATGTAGGAATATCAAGTATCAACGGCTTCTATCTTCCAACGGCGGAGACATATGATTAGATCGTGAATGTATACCTATGCATTATTTATCATCATATCGTTTTCAGGAGAGAATACCGGACGATACCACGGTCTCATCACAAAATGACGAACTTACGTAACAAAAAAGAGATCGACATAGAAAACTTCTTGGATCAGGATGGTTCTTCAGCTGATACACATCCATCCCCGGTTGGAAGAAAGAGCTGGGACCAAGCAGGAATTTTGACGTATAACGTGTGCCGCGAACATATTACAAGTGAGTTTGAAAGTTAATATTGTTAATGTAGACATAATATGGACATGGAGTAGTTGTCTGCGTTCAAGGTACTTCGTAGTTGTCGGTCGATTTGAGATTGAAATATATGTTGGAGGTTGGGGGTCAATGCTGCTGCTGACTTGGCTGACGGACGTCTGGTGAGAATTTTCGAGTTTGGTCAGATGTTGAAGGAAGTTGATGACTTGTGAAGAGCTTCTTTTTCAAAACTAACATGATATATTCTGTATCTGTAGTGTTATTTATATTGTATTAAATTTTGATAATATGCCTTATACATAGTTTTACTCAACAGTGGTAGGTGACCTGATAGTGCAGCACATCTCTGTGTATCCATCCACCTTGGGTATAATTTACTCCGCCTATTCAATTGATGCCTCCCATACATTCCAACAGGCCCCTATCCATCCGTACGTGTCCAAATTTTCCAGTCCTAATGATACAACAAAAGAGAATCCTCCTTCCTTAATGCAACTTCTGATCGTGAGGCAACTTCGTCAACTCCACCTCGTAGGTATGGCAAACGCCAATCCCATTTCCGACACCAACGATATGTTCCTCACTGCTGCCCTCACTAAGCTCTGTATCAATATCTCGTAATCTCTTCCAGTCTCCATTGTGGGGGGCGTGTACCGATGCGAAGCTTTTCCCCTGGTCAGTGGGATTGCTGAACATTCCGCGGGTTTTGTTCGCCTTCATTGGTGTGCTGCCGAATGTCTTGAGAGAGGGCTTGTTAAGATGATCACTGGCTGGCTTGCTGTTTTGCGTGGTGCCGGTGTGGCGGACGATGAGGCGACGGAGAGCGGGAAGGGAGGACGCGACGCAGCCGATGCCGGTTTCGATGTTGGAGAGGAGGACGATGAAACCGGTGTAGTCTGGCTGTTGTTAGTAGACCTCAGGGAAGATGAGTTAAATAAGCTACTTACGAAGAAGGTCATCTGTTGGGTGGTAGTAATGTTGTATAAATGGAGCTCGGATCATGGTTGTGATTGAAGCTCTGAGAAGGATTAGTAAAACGTTTTCAAGCATATTCAAAAACGGGGAAATGCTTACACTGAAGCAAAAGACAGTAATCCTAAGACCGACCACTTTGCTTGAGCTTTCATCTGCGTTTTGTACAGTAAAAACGCGGGTAGTATCACGCATGCCATATCGGTGATAATAGTTGATGCCGTAGACATGTAACTCAGCGCAATCATCACACTCATCGGCCTACATGTCGCCTTTCCTTCCGCGACCAATGATGTTTCCCAGTTGGCTTTGACCGGGTCGCAAAGGAGTAGGATACCGACTAGCGTTGCGATAAACGTGAGGACGATGAAAGTCAACAATGCCCATACAGCAATTCTGTACACCCGTTGCACGCTCGCAATTCGAAGAAGCGTAACACAAATGGACGCCTTAATTACTACCAGCGCAATGACGTAAAGCATCATCCATAGCATGAGGTATTTTGTTCCCTCAACCTGGAAATGGGGGGTGAGTTTGGCGTTCCGCAGACCGAGTCCCTGAGTTGCTCCATGGCAAGCCAATGCTACGTCTACGATGTAAACCACCTAAATTGACAACAGTTCAGCGTGAGTTTCAATATCGAATAGATGAAATATCCACTCAAAGAACAGGGAAAATCTTACCAGACCAGAAACCATCAATCCATCATCCCATCCAAACACCCCTTCGTGAAGCCTCAGATATGCTCTCAGTCCAACAGTGACAAAGGAAAGTACAAGAAATATAAGTGACACGACGAATATACCCATAGAGAGACCCTCTAGTGGGAGTTTGTCGTCCAACATCTTGGTCTGGCGTGCGTGTTTGTGGGCACCGTTCGTCGAATTGTATGTTATATGGAATGTCAATCAATGATGGGGAAGTGATAAAATTCTCCGGGCAATCAACTTTATGAACCCATTTGTGTCCATCTACCAAATCAAGGAGATGCCGATCTATTCTCAAAAAGTAAACCTGGGGACCCCTTGTTTGCCAGGTTGAGTTTCAATCGTGAAGTATTGTATAGGTTCGTTCGGGCAGCTGTGATATCGTTCGTTTTGCAATTATCAATCCTTCGCTTCACGGAAGAGCAAAACAGCTTCCGAACAGAACAGCTTCCAAGCACAAACTCGTGATTTTGGATGTTCGGTATGTTGGAGAACTACTTCGTACGATCCACTTTGGTCGTTCAAAACTTTAACTAGTGGGTGGACTCTGAATCTGCATATACAAGGGTCGTGTTAATGCAAGGAGTACGACAAGCCAGAACTTCCTGGTTTCTTTCCTTTGCCCCTCCACTATTCCTTGGTAACGAGTGATCCTCGGCAAGAATAGAAGTTGTGCAAATCTCAAAGCTCAAATCTCAACTCTCCCAAAGTCCACCAGATCTTATGGAGACATAACTTTAGTCAACCAGTCGGAAGAAGCGATCTCAGATGACCTGGATATCTGATCCGTGAGTATGGGATATATGCAGATGTAGATGTTGCTTTACTCAATCATCAGTTATTGTTGGAATAGGATGAAGATGGAAGGAAAGGTTGCCAGCACCAAGTACATAGGCGAATACGCCAAAAGTGGGTGACTTGACTCGTGTAAAATATTCTACTGTACTTTGCGCAGAGTGCCGAAAAGGCTTGCGTATGCTAGACAATGTGCACCGACCAGGCAGTTCAGCATCCGGGGCTAGACTGGCCATTCCGTCGTTGGCTAGTTTACAACTTTACACACACAGAATCTTCTCGGCCTCTAGAAGATGTATGAGAAAAAGCATACACAAACTCTCTCACTCTCTGAGAGACCCTTGTAGCATTACTTCCTGCCAAGTAAAACTCTGCAGGGAAACCGCAGAATTAAATTGGTAAAAGTAAATAACGTAAAGTGGATAAGTCTAGGGGGGTAAAAGTTGCAGGCAATCCAACATTCGAACCAACCTCATGTAAGACAGAACCAGGGACTCCCAGTTGTTTCCCCAAAGATTGGCACCACTTTATCGTTTTGCCGGCCGATGTCCCCCAATGCAGTTTACTCCTCCCAGTTATGATAACAGGACAAAGACAAGGTCAAACGAAAACCCGAGACAAAAGTTACTTCTCTTCCATAAATTTTCCGAAACCCAAGCAACTCATCACTCCTCGTTCCTCGTTATTCAGGGACAGCGAGTGGCTCTCAGTGTGGCGCGTGCTGTATGCACAGATACCTGCCTGAGCAAGAGACCTCGTAAGAAAGGTCTGTCTGTGGACTTTATCATGCAAAGCATTAAGCTTAATCATGAAGGGTGGGATGGAGTCTGATGGTGTCTCTCAAACAGCTCATGATGAAGGGGATCTCCGTGAGATGTCTTCCTCTGATACCGATCGTGCTAGCCCATTAATTCCCATATCTGTCCCTTGGGATCTCTCTGTTTCATGGGTTAAAAAGTTAAATATATAGCTGTTCGAAGTACAAAAACTGTATCGGTGGTGTTTAAACAAAACATCTCACGAAAAGGCACAAGAAAATTCTCTGCAACATTTTATCATCATAGCTACGTCAACGACACTACACAAACACCGTTTCCTACCTATCAAATAGAAGAAAATGTCTTCCAGCGGGGCCTCTAGTCCTAGCACCCGGGTGCACCAAGGGAAACTGGCCATTGTAACGGGTTCTGCGCGCAGTAAGTTTTTTAGCCTGTCCACCAGCCAAACTAACGATTCATTGTCTTAACTCAATTGAACCCTTTGGCACCCCTCTATTTCGAGCACCATAATTCCAAATCTTGCGATTACTGATCACACACACAACTATCGATAGGTATCGGCGCAGGAATCGCTCGTAATCTCGCCTCCAAAGGAGCCAATATCCTAATCATCTACGTGACCGAGAAGTCCGACGAAGCCGCCGCCAAACTCGCCAGCGAGCTCTCCTCTGAATATGGCGTTCTCGCAGTGCCATGCCGAGCCGACATAAGCACGCCCGCGGGCTGCGCCACCGTCATCGAGACATGCACGGCCAAATTCCCCGCTAACGGGAAGACGGGCAAGCTGCAGATCGACATCCTGATTCATTGCGCTGCGATTATGACTACCGGGCCTCTCGAGGCCGTCACTCCGGAGGATTTCCATCAATCCTATTCGACGAATGTGCTGGCTCCAATCTTGCTTACTGGGGCTTGCAAGCCCTACCTACCGACCGACCGCTCGGGACGTATTGTAAATATCTCGAGTATTGGACAGAAGGTCGGAATTCCCTACCTGACTCTGTACAACGGCACGAAAGGCGCCCTGGAGGCAATGACTCGTACCTGGTCGAGAGAGTTGGCTGAGAACTGCACGGTAAACACTATCAATCCGGGATCTGTCCTCACGGATATGTTCAGACAGTGTAGCGATGATGTGCTTGCCGCGCAAGCGCTCTGGAGTCCGCTGATTCCGCTGTCGGGTGTGAGAGAGTGGGATACAGATGAGGTGAAGGAGGTCGGAAGGAAATGGGGTGGTCGTCCTGCGTATGTTGAAGAGATCGCGGGGATTGTCGCGATTGTGTGCAACCCAGAGAGTGGATGGATGACGGGAAGTGTTGTGAGTGCCAACGGTGGCCAGTGCTTCAGTACATGATTCTTGGGTGTGTATCTACCTACCCATTGTATCTAATTTGGTTCTGCCGTATGTAACTATCTTCATAATTTTGAATATCAGTTCTTCCTCACCGTAACACTGCACCTCTGTTTTTGCACAAGGAACCATCACATCAAATACTACGCTGCAATCCTATCGACCTTCATAGGCTGTCAAAGGCCGTACACGAAAGCATGAGGCCATTTATTAATCGTACCATCAGTGACAGTGCACACAGCACGGCCATAGTAATCCCGCAAGTCTGCAACATTCCAGAATGTCTCGAAAGAGAAACACGGGTCGGCAAAGTAGCTTCCGCACGTGGCACGGCACGGCACGGTACATACATCAGCACTTTAGATATGATAGGGCCGATACCAGGCTGTGCACCTGTCATAATTCCGGCTTTGGTAAAGTGTACGGTAAGACCGGCATTTTTAGTGCCTCCTTGCAAGTGCTCGGAAGGAATAGACGCATGCTTGCATGCTGTCCAAGGCTGCTACCGAGACCGAGCCGCTGTACTGATTTCAAATTGAGATGGTATGTATAAAGGGTCGAAATATCGCTCTAGTTCGAGCGAGTGACTAATATCTGCATATAGATGAAGCAGGAAGGCGGATCACGCTAAGAATAGCAGCACTTTGAGAATCTGTTTGGACAATAAGTATTGACCTAGTGCGCATCAAAATGAACCATCATTCCTGGCTATTACCAAGCCAGTACCTAGAAGTGTCTTGAAAGATACGACACGTCCCGCCATGCCCAGAAGGAAGGAGACAAATTTGTTCATTTAACTGTGTTCTTGAAGAGATAGAGCAGCGCTGGGCAAGAGTCTCTGACCCAGACCTGCTAGTCCGCAGAAGATCCGGAGCACTTCCGAGCCATCCATTCTGAATAGCCCGAGTGCCTCTCATATTCAAAAACCTGTTGGGATGTGGTCTAGATTGACAGAGTTGTATCTTGCAACAATCTCAACCAGTGGTCCACTCAATATTTTGTTAATCCCCTCCACCGAAAAGCACATTGATCCAGCGTCTGCCTGAAGACTGGATATTCTCCAGTTCAACACCATTCGAGATAATTCCTTCAAATTTGAGCAGTCAGTTATTCAAATATTCTATGTTACTGAAGCGACTAATATGAGTAGTCGGCTTTAGATCGCAGTCTACTTGGTGGGTTAGTATATCCTTCATGATGCGATATGGTTGATGTGCTACCCACCGCATCACTTGCTTGATTTTCATTATAATCTTCTATCACCGAACTTCCATAAAATAGAAACTGAGTAAGATAGAGTCTGTTTGGATTGCCGAATATTTCGCTTTCGGCAGGTCTTCAACACAATCATCCAGTCGAACCATAACCTCTGGTACTTTCCACACTGCCTGCTCCTCAGCACTAGCTTCGGTTGTTTCGTAAAAAGTTTTGACGGCTTCAATGTAGCCCGCATCAGTTGACCTGTCAGTCGAAGGGTGTCTGACAAAAATTAAGCGTTGAAGGTTCGTGAATGTTTGGAACTTCACGAAACTAAATAGGTTGAACCACCAGATTTCCTCATTGCAGCAATATATCTCTAGTTCTTCGACTGCTTCGATGCATCTAGGGTTGCATGTTTGATGGTCCAGAAAGAGCCTGTCCAAATAATCATTTAAACGGTCGATCTTAGGATCCTCCCAAATAGTAAGTGCTGCCATGGTAAGAAACAAAGTATCGAGCCTAGGGTTGATGTAAATGGTGTTCGGAATAGAAAGATCACGCTCGTCTTTCTCGTCCTCATGAGAATCAAACTGTTGATAAAGTCGACAGTAAAAGTGTAGAGTCTCTGCTCGACTCTCTTGATTGACGAAAGCGGTTACAGGATGTGGTGCCGTTAGTGTACGCACACGCTTCGAACTGAAGCCCACTGTGTCCCCCAAACGTATATTTGTCCCTTCCCGAATATTCACTCTTCGCCGAGGAAATGAGGCGCGGCAAACTTGGCAACGTACTTCTGAGGGCAGATCACTGAAACATGTGTGTAGTCGGAACATTCGCATGAGAAGACGTGCAGGCTTCAGACATGATGGAGACGTTAATTGTGCGCGTGACGCTGTAGAAAACGCCGGTAACGTAGCGGATATGAGGACGAAAGGGGTTTGCTAAGGTAAGAAAACAAGTTCCATTGATAAGGGCGGTGTCACTGCACGTCGTCAAAATGATGTAGATGGTGGAAATAATTGTGCTGGAGCTTGGTTTTCGCAAGAACGATGGGTACATGTGGCCTCGAAGGTAATGTTTGGTTTGATATTGGTGAATTTAAGCTTATTCTTCAGGGCCTCAGGCCTAAAAAGGCGCTGGATTCACTGCGCCTTATTCCGGTTTTTGTCACATCCCAGCTGTGGCTACAAGATTTGCGTTATCTGACAGTTTTTTCTCGGTTTATTACAAGACAGAAGCATATGTCGAGTCGATTGAATTTAAATTCACCAGAAAAGATCCGGCGGTACATATTTAATAGAGTGGCTTGCCTATGTAATACAGCTCTGATGTTTGAGCTAACCCTCTACTACTCCAAAGCGTCATTCAACCCAACCAACGACAGAAACCTCTCTTCCTCTTGTTCTTTGGCCGGTGACTTCGACTCCTCATAGCCATCAACGCAGTCGTCGACACGGATCGAAACTTCCGGGGCATCCCGCTCAATACCTGGATTATTGTCCTTCACATCTTTGAATGTATCCTTGAGGTAGGCCAGGTAATGATCATCATGTTCGCGACCAGTCGTAGAATGACGCACGAGAACGATACGTTCGAGATTCGGAAACATGAACAGTTTCTCGGCGATGAGAATATTGAACCAGACCATCTCCTGCATGGAGCTGTAGAACTCGATCTTCCTAATCTGGTTCTTGCATTTCAGGCGGTATTGGTCATGATCTGCGAATAACTTTTCCACGTAGTCGGTCAACTGTTCATTGTTACCGCCCAAGGCAGCTCTGGTGAAGAAAAACGTGTCTAACTTGGGATTGAAGTATATCGTCCGGGGAATCGCTAGATCACGGTTTTGCCTCCAGTATGAGTTCTCATCAAAGTACTGATGCAGGCGGCAATAGTGCCTCAAGGTTTCAGCACGACTCTCTTGATTGACAAATGCTGCAACTGGCAGCTGCTCGCCAGAAATGGGCCACCTTCGTGGGATGAATGTTGTATCATAGGTTTCGCGGCAAGATCTGGCCACGCCTTCTCGAATGTTCACCCGCCGACGAGGGAAAGAGTAGCGCCAGATCTTGCACCGTAGTTCCCCAGGCAGTAGGCCAAATTGGTCAAATGTAGCTGCTGACGTCGACTGAAGTGGGGCGGAACCATCCATGGTGGGGTGATGGCGAAGTGGTTCGAAGGGTAATGAAACGTCGGACATGCAAAGGATATGATGCACTGGTGACTATTTTATAATAATCCAGAAGCCGACCGCAGAGCGCGGATGCAATGGCGATCTATTGAGACTTTGGTTGGGCAGCAACAACAGTTGGAAGGTGTTGGCTATCTTGCATGCATGGAAGGCGAGCATCAGTCAACCTTATTCAAAGGCAATCAAAGTTGTGTAGAAGAAAGTTCGAGGGCAGAGAGGCTTTCAGAGACGTATGTTAGGAGGGAGAAGCCCAGAACGAGATTACTTTATATTCTAGAGAAACCTCGAATTGAGGTCGGAGGAGAAGAAGAAGATGGTCTGTGCGTTCCTTCGCTCCTTCTCCAACCATAGGCGAGACGAGGACGGTGTCATCACCACCGAGAAATGAACGACATGACGACGACCCATAGAGCAAATATGGCACGATATTCCTAAGACAGTGTACATATTCCAGCATTAGCAAGGTCGTTGAGGAAACAACAACGCAGCATAACCGCATTTGTACAAAATACCACCACTAACTACAGTCCTGATTCTATCTCACTCAAACGCATATTTTCCTATCTTGTTACGGATGATTTGGCTAAGTAAATTAGCTGTCGGCACTGGAACTTTATGCCATATACGTTTGTTAATAGCCATGAGCCTCATCATAGATGGGAAGATACAATTAGCAACATCCATGGTATGGCAGTTCATGTTAACATCACACAATTACACATCTCCAAGTCACCCACTCAATACTTCAAATAAAAAGAACCTTGTTAGGCGCATTGAAAGCTGGGATAATACGACTAAAGCGTTTAGGAACACCTTCTCATCTGAATTCCTTCTCCATCTCTCATATGTATGAGCATTCCTCCGGCAAGAAGTGAATCCTAAGCTTCCTCTGCGAAATCTGGATCGAGCTCCGGCTGTTCGAACTCCGCCACGCAAGTATCGAGACGCACTGTGACCTCCGGTGTGATTCTATTATCGAAATGCGGGGCATTCATCGTCTTAAAGTTCTCGAATCCCGTTCGATACACGTTAATATAGTGATCGTCGGAATGGTCGCCATCCTCAACTGCATGTGGGTGGCGTACAAGAACAATTTCCTCGAGGCTATTGAACCTCATCAATTGTCCTATATTATCAGGATGATGAGTGACACTTCGGTTTAGTTTGAGAACATAGATTTCGATTTTCTTGATCGCATTCCTAACTTTTATGTTTTCTTCTCCATAGTACTCGAATGTGCCGGAGATAAAGTTTCGGACAAACTGTATGTCGCAACATATCAGAGCGGGCTGCGTCATGAAAACAGTGTCGAGGTCGGTGTTGATGAGGAAAAGGCCCTTGTATGAGAGGATCTTTCCATTATGGACGACCGGTCTGTGAAGGACTACGTAGTGTTTGAGAGTCTCTTGTCTGCTTTCGAAGTTGATATGGAGTCCAACCGGGAGTGCTGCGCCAGGAGAAGCGAAACGATTGCCAACGAAGACGAGTTTCCCACGTGGGATTTGACGACGTGCGGATATCTCAAGACGACCTTCACGGATATTGAGCTGTCTCCTAGGTAGCATAGCGCGCCATATCTTCACCCGAATCTCGGAGGGCAAGTCTGTGAATTGGACCTTCTTGGTGCGATTACGAGACAATGTTTGCTCCATGATGGGAATATTGTATCCAAGGTGTGTAGAGGTTGAATGGAGCTTGGATGGAGCTTCATATATTTGGTCGCAGTAGTTGTTTCTTTATGTAGGCGTTCACTACAAAGAGCCTTTCAACGAACAAAGAAACACGTACTGTAGGCGAGGGCGGTGAATTATCCAATTAAGCTCAAAGAGCAACAGCATCTGTCCGAGAACGGTCACATAAAACGGCTACAAAGAAATAGTGAAAAAGTCAACGGAATATGGCATAGACTGAAGTGAACAGTATTTCTCCTTTCTCCTTTGCGATAGGTCACTTCCAAACCAAGCCGAAATGGTAAATATCGAAAGTAGAAGAGAGGATTGTTCAATCCGAAGAACAAATTAGCCATATCAGTTCCATACTCTTAGACGGAGATTTATGTATCGGAGGCGTCGAGTCATCTTTCCGAGTTCCGTGCCATTTTACTGGCCGCACAGGACTTGAATATGGCTTTTGTACTAACGGCTGAAGATATCACAACAAATAAAGAGGCATTAGGTAAAAACAAATTATGCGGCTTGGGGCGATTTAAACAGAGAATTGGAAGTAAAGCTGAGATGAAAAATCAATTGCCGAAAACTGATACTCATATGTCACGTCAGGTCGCTTTTTTACACTATTCAGATCTCTTCAACATGGGCAAGGGCAGAGATTTAGTTCCGAGAGGATCAAGATTACATGTGGACGAGAACACCATTCATGACACCCTCCACAGCTTCAGGTAAGAAACGAAAGCAAGCCAAGAAGAGGGGGAAATATGTCTGCTATTTGATATAGAAATGCAAAAGATCATCGCAAAATGAAAGAAATACGAATATCCAACCCGAGAGAAAAGACAGAAGCAACGATGCGAGAAATCAAACACCTATTAGCGATCAGCCTCCTGGTTCTTCACTTGCTTACTACTTCCTACTCTTGCAGACGCTCAAATCATTAGCAACGAATGTACATTTGCCAGTGCAGCAGGTGCCCAAAGATCCAACAAAGCTCACGCAAGTCGCTCCCTCTGCCAAGCACTATATGAAGAATATTGATCAGCATGATTCCGTTGGGATGCCAAATGGTCTGTTAGGAACGAATGAATGATGGGTGATATACCTTTTCTGGGACACAGGTAGCATAATCTGCAAACTTGTATTTGCAGGTCAGACCTTTACAGCAAGTCCCAACCGGGCCGGCAATGCCTTCACAGAGAGCATCCTTTTTGATGCATGCCTATGGACGAAGGTCAGCTTCGGTGAAGGTGAGGAATTTAATCTAGGTGATTGGGAGATATACATCTTCTTGAGGAACTGCGGTTGCAGAAGTAGACGCAATGAAAAGTGCAAAGGCGATAAGTTGTTGACTGAACTTCATTTTCGGAGTAACTTCTTGATATTTTTTTGATATTTGGTATCTGTGACGGGATGTCTAAACTTTGAGTTGTTGATGGCCCAAACCATGGGCTAACAAACTCAATTTATCTTCCCCAGAATGTCTCAAAGCCTCTTGACGGCGTCAGGATATCAATCAGCTGTTCATCAGCTGACCTGAGCTGAACTGAGGCCAAGTGATTGCCAAGGACGTTTACGACAGCCCCCTTACTTCCTGACCATGGGCAGATAGCCACGACAGCTTGGCGACGCATGGCTGCATTCCTCTTTCTAGACTAAACCGTTATGCACCCCGCAGAATATCAGCCCATCGAAGGATCCGGGCAGACACATCCGGTAACCTTACAGGCTTTCAATTGAGCCGGGCCTGACAAACGTTTTTGGATACGTGCTGATGGCAATGTCATCTGCGCCAGTATTCACTTCTCACCGTGGTGAGCAGAAAAGCCATCTTCCACATTACAGCTTACATGAATTAAACACTGTCCGCCACAAGGCCAGCTTGACCGAGTTGTGCAATCTCTCTAGCGTTCAGTTTCCTCAGATATGAGAAGAGAAAACCCGAGTAGCGGAAATCGAATACGCGCAATCCACTCAGTCGCGCGGTGCAAATCCTGTGGTTCTAATCTGCATATGCTGCAAAGGATCAGTAACACGAGACACGGGAGTAAAACGACTAGATTCCACTAGTGGACCCGTCAGGATATGATTCCAGATTTGTTCTTCATGCAAAGTAAGCAGAAGGCCTGGATAGCGGCTCAGCCGCCTGAAATAAGACAGCAAATCTTCATCTCATACGTAACGAAGATGACTTCTCAAAGCACACCGCTGCATGTGACTGCGTAGGAGAAGTGTTGACCGCCATCACGTGCACACATGTGATCGAAGGTGGGCTCGAGTCTAGACTCGTCATTGACAAACTCGGTGCAATGCACCCTTTATCACCTTACTTGGGTTGGAAGGTTCACTTGAATCCAGCTGAGAGTTCCGGTCGCAGTCATCTCTTCTTTCCAATCTGACATACTGCTGCCTAGGGTTTATGGCTCAAGCCGCTCAGCCACCACTGGAAATATACTTTGGCTTAGACCACAGATGTTAACTCCTGGGCGCTGAACACAAAGAAAACAGTTCGACCTACTGACTTGATGGCCGACTGTAAGGAATGCCGAAGTTCAGAATACGCACACACAATCTGGAATAAAGATTCCCGAATGTCCAGCGAAGATGGCAAACAGCAAAGTATTGCGTCCGAAGCAGTTCAGCACGGAGAAACCGACTATTGGAAACAAGAGCCATCAATAGCTTGTTCGCTATTCCTATCGTTCCGCCGGTTCGTTATCCATTCTACTGTCTGCTAGTCCAGCGGTGGAAGGGTCCGGTTGGCTTCTCGAAACCGGTTTCTTGCCGGCTGGTGACGATATTCAATTCTTCACACTAGGAACAGTTTCGTAACTTACCACCTTAGCCACAAGTGTGGCTGTGCATCAGCATCATGGAAACCGGTGAGGAAAGCACAAGCTCTGGTCCATACTCTTTCTCACTTTGTTGAAGGTATCTCCAATTCTTATCATACCGGACCTGTCTGATTCGCATTAGCAAGTCGAGGTTGAACTCACCAGTCCGCAACATACCACTTCACATGATCTAGGCTTCTTCCACTGTCTTCGGACGGGACAGTCTGCTACTTAAGAACTTCTACCAGTGTCACAACGGCGGCAGATCTTAGAATCTTCGACATCAAGCCTTTCGCATATACTAAAGGTTGTTGTGATGGCTCCTCTCCCATCCCGCCGGCCGATCATTGAGAGGCAGGGCATCTGTGTGTGATGACTCGGGCTCGGGCTCGAGCCTTGTGTCATGCACGGTGAAGGGCTGTGAAGATGCTATCATCCAGCTGTGTGAGGTAGCTACTCGAGTATATTTTCAGAAACTCACGAGCACCTCCAGACATCTGACAGAGGACGGACCAGCGGATAACCACTACAATGGTTTCCGATTGCGGATACTTAATCACCACTGCACCTCTGCATAGAACAGTTCTCTCATTGCCGAGGAATTCCGATTCTTCTCAGCCCTATGTCGAGCAGCTTCGGTGGTGATTCTATCTTCGGCACGGTTTCGTCTCGGCTTAAGGACGAACCCCACATTACGACGCCGATATTCCCATCACCGTTGGATGATCTGCAGCTTTATTCCCGATGAAAGCCTGGGGCGATTGATTGCGCCATCCAAGAATAGCTTATCTTTAGTCCTGTCTTGCATGATGGATGATGTTTACCTAGCTAAGCTCTCGGACTTCTTTCATCTTCACTGAATATTTCATCTGTGTGAAATATTCACATCTCACAAGAGTCAATTGTACAGGTACCAGTTTGTACGTCTTTGGGACGATTAGCAGACAAAATACACAGAAAAGTATATTCAATTATGCCATCATCGGCACAAGTGAGCCTCCAACATCTAAAGACGAACACGGAGCGTTGCCAAGAGAATGCCGGTATCGGACATCCGAACCTAAGCACATATCAACGTTAAACTCAACTTTCAAACTTTCCAGACCTCTACATACTCAAACAAGATGGCGAAGGTTTCAGATCCCGAGTCTTCGATTGAAGTTCCTCAATCAG
>LLKJ01000678.1:0-21211 GCA_002242865.1 Clarireedia sp. CPB17
AACCCACACCTCGCAGCCGCATTCTCCCCCCCCCAACTGCGCACCCGGCCTCGTCTCCTTCCTCATCTCGACTTCAAATCCATAGCGCTCTGTCTCCATTCCCCGATCTACTAGTACCAGGGGTACGTTAGCGAAGAATATAGAAAATGGGTTCGGCGTGGAGGAGATCGTCAGATTCGCTGAAGAACCAGAATCAGAGTTAGGTGTAGGTGTAGAGCTGATGATCCACTGAAACGTCGCAGCGGAATCAGAGGGTGAGGTGGAATAAGGGTAGCATGTCCAGGTTGCGGGGTTGTTGGTGCAGTTTGTGGTGATGGTGGTGAGGTGCGTGGGGATGGAATAGTTTCCTGCTGGGAATGCGGGTTTGGTGGTAGTATTGGTGATGGTGATTTCTGAGGAGGTGGTACTGTTCGAGGTGTTAGTTAGATGTATATAGTGAAATACATATAATCTTACCTCTCCTTCCTCCTCCCAATCGTCAAACCAAGAGCAAGACCTAACACCAAACCCAACGCACACAACACCAACAACACGAGTAAAGCCAAACGACCCCAACCTCCACGTCTAGCAAAGGTATCCTCTACATGTGTCCAAGCTGCAACACCCTTTCCATGCTCAACTTCTTGCACTGCATTAAACGCACTGTATGCCGGCGGCGGATCATGATCAGAACACGATGACATACGACTCGATGTCCGCGGTGGAACTGGAGGTGGCCTGGACATGAGTGCACCAATACCAGTGATAGATCCTCGTTGGAAACTGGGGTGTGATAGACGACGGTCTTCCCTGATCGTCTGCAGACTGCTCGAAGAGCGCATCGTAGGAATCAACTCACCCGAGCTCAATTGAGGCGTAGTGCAGGTCAAAAGTTCCAAATGTTTCAGAGGTAGCTACAATTCACTACAAAAATGTTTCCCACGAACAAGTGTAAAAGTGCTTGCGTGCAATAACATGATCAGAAAGCCCAAACAAACAAACACCTCTACCGCGCGACTGTAAACACTGGATAGCTTGAAGGCTAGTCTGCGATTTCTCACGGCGCGCTGTTTGGTAAACTTAATTGTTGACTTCAACTACCAGCTTTCCCGACGCCAATGAATCGACAACCGACAAGAGCCCTAGACAAGCAGTTAGAAGCAAAGCATGTGCATTCCCACTTGATAATCGAACACAGAAAGAGGCAAAAAGCCAAAAGAAAAAAAACTTCAATTCCCAGGCTCTTCATGTACTTTTCTTTTTGAAAGACATGCCGCGGCATACCAGCCTACAAGATAGTGGCTGCTTTCGGGCCAGCTGCATCTCAAGATCTCACCCCCCTCTAGTCGACGCCTCTTTCGACATTGTTCCCTGAATTAGTCAGCTAGTAGGCATGAAAAGCGGGAGAGGACACTCACTCTAGTTCAGCTGTAACTTTATCGAATTCCCAATTACGAGTAGCCTTACACCAACACGCACATCATTGGTGCGAAGTTAAAGAATTTCTTCTATTCAATCTATTCGTGGCTACATGCACTCAGGTGTTTTTGCCATCTGCCAACATTTCCATTATGCTTCGTATCTTACAGAAGAACAAACTTTTGTTCAATCATCCCTGAGTGTTCTAAGCTTGCTTGCCTACTCCGCATTGGATGAAGTCGTGGGTTGCCCTTCTTCGGCGTATTCAGGAGCAGCCAAGACGTCGCCTCCTTCTACCCATACCTTAGCTAGCTCTTCGTCAATCTTAGCTCTTCTAGCTTCCCATTCTTTTACTTTAGCTAGCTTTTCCCTTAGCTCTTGAAGTTCTCTCTCCACTCCCATTTTCTCCTTCTCAGTTCCGATCCGCTCAAGCTCCCATTCCGTGCCGTCCGAGCCTAGACCTAGATTAAGATTGAAGGTATGGTATCGCTTGAGTGACGCTCTGGTCGAGATGGTAATCAAGGTGATCCCCTTCTCCTTGCAAGTTTCGTACAAGAGCCCCTCGACGTCGCTTGATACGGCACTTGTACCCTCATCAATGAAAGCATATCTTGGCTCGTGGTACAGTAATCGTGCAATCGCCATGCGTTGCTTTTCACCACCACTGAGCACATCCTTCCACTCCTTTCTCGTGTCCCAGCCACCTTCACGGTCTGGCAAGTACCCTAGGCGTGCTTCTTCCAATATCCGTTTGAGCTCGATGTCTCGACGGCCACGGTCGCGCATCTCAATTTCGCCGTCAGGGTAAATGACTTGGTCGCGCAAGGTACCAACACTAAGATATGGTCGTTGTGGTAAAAACATGATTCCATCTGTTCCAGTGGTTCGTGGTCTGCTAACTAGCCCTCTGTACACAGGCCAAAGTCCGGCGACGATACGAGCCACGGCACTTTTTCCGACACCGTTTGAGCCAGAAATCTGTTCTAGTCAGTCTTTGATGTACAGAATGTAATTTAAAACTGAAAGATTCTTACCAAAAGATGTTCCCCGGAATGAACAACCATGGAGAGTGAGTCTGATAACTCTTCGCCTCCATGAGGATATACGGAAGGAGCAACGACCGGTACGTTTTCTAAACGCACTCCATCAAATCCTTTTTGTGTCGTTCCTTGCACATCTGAGAGTGAAAACAGCTCAGCGTGAGAACCTCGTGGAGGGAAGTATGCATTTGCGTGAACACGGTGAAGCGTTGAAATCAGAGTATAGACTCGACTGGTGTACCCAGCAAGCTCTGATAGATCTTTGATGGAATACATCATACGCCCACCTGCATCGGCCAATGATAACATAAGTCTCTTGTTAGTGATAAATTCCTTCATTCGACCTCTTTCGCGTCCTCCGTCAGCTGCAGCATCCGCCAGCTCCTGAATTCCACCCATACCGCCCCAAGCAGGAAGGAACACTGGCAAGGAACTAAGCAGATAGCCATAAGCACTCCAACTATACTTGAGAACAAAGTCCTCCAAAATGTTATATCGAATCTTGAGGGTATAGATCCCCTCCATCCATTTCTTGAGACTCTTGAATTCTTTTTCTAAGAAGTTTTTCTCCATGTTGGCCCCACCGTAGAACGCTACCTCTTCTGCATTGGCAATCAGGCGAGCGTGCAGACCGCGGAAGTCTCCCTCCTTGCGACCTTCGACTGCTTTGAGCTTTCCGAATGGCGGGGATAGCCTTCTAAGAATTGAAGCTGTCAAGAAATAGTTGCTCAATAGACCGGTCAGAGCCAACGGTCCGAGAGATCTGTAGAGTTGATAATTGAAGACGCAAAGGTCGACAAAGGGTTTCCCTAGTGAAGAATACAGACTTGCTGCAGATGCACAAAAGAGGGTAAGATCCTGAGTGATGAATTGATCTGCACCTTGCCCAATGCCACCATCAAGATTTGACAGTTTGTAATAATTGAGGTTGTCGTTCAGATATAAGTCGTGAATGTATCGTGTCAAACGTGTGCGGAAAGCTATCGAAACTTTGGATTGCAAGAATTTGATCATTGCATTTGTGTAGGAAGCAAAACCTCCAATACCACACCACTGTAGTAGGGTCAGCATATCACAAGTCAAGTACAGAAAAGCACAATAATGACCATTGGATCCCCAATGAAAGTGAGTTACCAAATCCACTTGGACATATTTCAAAGAAAACTTCATGATATAAACAAGTAAGCTTGGATTCTAGTGGCTGTACCTTTATGATGCCCCAAGCAAAAGCTTTACCATTACCGGCAACTAAATCGCGAACGATTTCACCGTCAAGTCTTGCTACAACTAAAGAGAGATATGTCCGCAGCATCAAGAAGACGCCATGACTGAGCAGCAAACCAGTTTCCTTGCTGGTCCATCTTGGTATCATGATGCTCAAGAGACTGAGAAACTGATGTAGGAAGGCAAGATTCAGGCCAGGCTTCGTTTGCGGGGGTGGAATTTGCGGGGTTTGCTGACCATCTGTGAGGCCAGACGCCCGAGGTGGGTTCAAGAAAAGTCTCCTGTGCGCATCGAAGGTCATAGGCTTCGTAGGATAGATAGTGACTCTCGACGTGGTGTCTTTGTACGGCACATAGACTATTCTCGAGCCATCCTTCATGCGCAAGCCAGAATTCCGCCTCAATAACCGCCTGCCTTGTTCCTTCTCGGCGGTTCGTCTTTTCCACCATCGCTGACCTAGAGTGCCTCCGCCAATTATGGAGAGGGTGAGAATCAGTGTCCCTAGTAGGCGTGCGGTCTTCGAGGCACCTTGAATGCGCCCGCGGATGAGAGCCGCATATTTGTGATATATTGCTGTGACTGGGTCCGAGTACCGCAATGTCGACTGTGCTGCCATCTTTATGTATCTCGAACGGGATCTGCGGATGGAACTATTACTTGAGCTTCCTCATGTCTTCATTCCTTGGTGAAGGAGGTGCTTGAGGTTGCTACATTCCCTAAACAGGCCCTCACAAGTAAAGAAGCACCGTCCGCTTGATTGATGAATTCTTAAGGATTGAGTCTCTGCTGTCAATAATGCTGATGTGTATTATTGGCCTATTGGAGGTTTGGATGCGATGATGTTAGGTCAGTGACATGTGAAGGGTTAGCACTGGTAGACCGAGGCTGAATACATGTGCCTGCAGAAACCTTCAACGCACTTTTGCATCAATCTCGCTTCCTTCCCCGCAAAATCGAGTTGAGAGTGGCTCATGGTGGCTTGAGTGCGCGAACATTTCCGGAGAATATCATCGGAGACAATTCACAAGAACATAAGATGGATCGAGACAGCCAGCATAAGCTCTGGTTGGTAAGACAGATTAACAAGACAACACGAACAGAATGCGCCGTCTACTCTATACTTTAGAAATACCTCGAGTCCTCATATCGGAAGTATCCCGGAGAGGTCTTAGTGATAGATAGGTGTATGGATTCGTTGTAGAGATCTACCTACCCGTGCTCGTTCATTTCCGAAGTTATTATTCAATGGCAGTAATCACTCAATCATCTCAATATCTCCCCCTTAGGAGCCGTGGTTGACAGGGGACAGTGTCTGCCCCGGAATTAGATGGTGGATACACTTATCTTGCTCGGATAACTTCAAAAAGTTTCAGAGTCCTCGACACCTAGTCGTGCTCGTTCAATGCAATTCGATGCCGTACTGTACAGAGTATTGAGCGGCTTCGGAAATATCTCAGTCGCCTACCGTGCTGCTGACTGAAATTGATGATCCCCGATATTTCTTCCTTGATCCTGGCTGTGATGGCTTCAACTGAACGGAGTATCCGTAGGCGTTTGTGATAGGCTAAGCATAACCGCCGAAGTGGAGAAGTCAGCTTTCCGGATTGTCTAGGCACTCCGATCTTCGTACAGCATCAAACTACCTAGGGTTTGAGGGGTTTTGGGGGTTGATCCGAAGTGATATTGCATGCCTATGTATATAAACTCATCGGCGAGTCTCACAGATGCTGGTCACTACAGTTCTGCAAACATTCTCGCCTTCTTCGCCGTGAGACCCCCAACAGGTAAAAATAAGTGATTGCGGCCCTGGATTCGGATTGAAACGCATCAAAATTAGGAAAAGGACTCGTATAATCAGTCGTAAATGCATCAGTATGATTCTGTGACCACGTTGGACGGATGCTCAGAGACATTCTCGTTGCCCTGTCGGGCCGAAGGGCCCTAGATAACTGTACTAGAACACTAGAACAACGGCAGATGTGGTGGGATCAAATAGTCAGATAGTCATCGGCTTCTTCGTCGGCCCTCTTTCTTCGTACCACCCGTCCAGAGGTCCGAATGAATCATGTGCACTCACACTGGTGGAAGAAGAACGAGACCAATCGAGAAGCGTATTTCGCGCACCTGATAGGATAGATGATAGGCGGCAAACCGGGCGCCTAATCTTACTTTGCCCCTTGGTGGCCCTGGAAGGAAAGCCGTGTAGCATACTTCGTAAAACTGACGACAAACCCGGGCAACGCTTTAGGTGGGTGTTCGGAGGGGTGCAGCTCTATGATAGTGGGATGAAGGCAAGATAATGATGCATGCGGATCCATGGGGTTCGTGGGATGCATACCGTAGGCTGCATTGGAGGTCGGTCATGGTCATGTAAGAGGGAAACCTCACGACCCAACGGCGAAGCTAAAATCTAGTGGTAAGTATAGCGAAGTACTACGAAAGTACTAGGTGGGTGTGCGTGAGTGTGTATGGCTGATGACCGTGGCTGCTTGCTGCTTGCTTGCTGCTTGCTTGATTCTTGCGGGAGGTTTTGGTCTGTAGTGTAGGGAACCTAGGCATGCAATAGGTAGGACGAGCTCTCGATGTAACTCTATATAGGACGGGAGTCGGCCCCCCGAGCTGGCACCATCGGATTTTGGGCCATTCTTCTTCCCTCTCTTACCTGAGTAATTCTTTTCGCCTCTCAGTTGTGTCCTCTTGATCCCATTCAGACATCCGGGCCGGTAGTTCTGGCTTTGGTACGACTTACGACCCGAAATACCTGCTTGTAAGCAAGCTGTAGCTGCTTCCCCTTCACAGCCACCTGCCACACACCCTGCCACACACCCTGCCACACACCCTGCCACACCTCTCGGCCTCACTCCCTCTTCGTCTGCTCCATACAGCAATCTCGGTCACCAATAGGCTTTATTGCTTTCTTCTCCCGGCTCCATCATTACATACAATTACAGCCCATCCACACAACTCCGTATTTGTATGCTTCGCACATTAGGTTCCATACCTACAGACGAACTGTACCCTACCACTGCTTCACCACGAAAAGAATTGCCATATCTTTTTTCACCAATGAAGTCAGACAACGGCCACCCATCCATATGATACGATACCATCTGTACCGAAGTGCTCTAGTTTCCAAGTATTCCTAGGTACCAAAGATACCATTTATGTCATCCGTGATTGGAAGCTGTTTTCCGCTGCTTCACGCTTCTCGCCTCACGCCTCATTTCTACAAGTACGTCGAAACCGACCAGGTCTTACAATCTCCAGCACAGTACCGGGCTCCGGCTCCCATTTTCTCCAGAACTCTCTTAAAACAGTTAAAACGTCTTAGAAAGAAGTGGAAGAAGAGTCTCTTGTGCTGCCATCTCCAATCTTACTATTGCCTACTGAAGCTAAGCGCAATCCAATCTCGCTAATAAAGGTCCTGGAAGTCCCATCTTATTATCGACATCCTCCTCGACCCATCTCTCCAGGCCGCTCCCGCTCTTTTTGATTTCCTCCTGTAGGAGCCTTTGCATGTTGTTGATTGTAAGTAAAAACCCCCCAACTTTCTACCATCCGTCGTCTCCAACAGTTGCTCGACTTGCATTGTTTGCGCTCAATCAATTGTTCTTTCTCACCGATAATTCGTCTTTGCATTGCCTGCCTGTCGCGCAACGATAATCGATAGGAGGTTAATCTCATAAATAGCGATTAGGAACCTCGACCGAATCAATCAACGCGTTGCAAAGATAACGCGATCCCTTCGATAGATTGTATCGTGCATACTGGGACCTTCAATTGTAAAGGTCTGTCAGCATATCGAATTGCCCTCGATGAGTAATGAGGTAGCTCAGCCGACTGAGCAAGATCTTAGCCGCTCATTTGCGTTGGAAGGTACGAAAGGAATTAAACCACCTACCCTCGATACATCCAATTGTATGTACCTCCCGTATAAGGAACTGTTCATCGCAGACATACCCTTAGAGCGAAGAGTTTAAAACAGAATACAATGGTTGTTGAGATCCGCATAGCTAACAGTAACGATAGTCACAGCAGTTCCCCAGCCACCCAGTTCCTCTACTCAACCATCAACAGCTCAGAATACTGCGACCACAGAGGACTCCGATAATACCGCTGAGTCGAGTACCAACGTCGAGAAAGACCAAGCACGAGCTGGCGACGCACTAGAAACGCCTAAAAAACAACGAGGCTTGTTACAGGTTCCGTCTAGATCATCTTCCCACAAAATACAACCTTCACCGACTTCTACCGGACTAAGTGGAGCAACTGCGAGCGATCCCAGAGAGAGTATAAGTGGGCGATCTAAGGAGTCGAAGGGTAGCTTTCTTGGGCGGAGGCGGAATGGGAGTACTGCAAGCAGCAAAATGTCGATAAAATCACCTGGTAATTCTGCTGGAGCTTCGGGGCCTCAACATCCTGCAGTTCCCGACGCACCTTCAGTTCGTCAACCCAAAAAGAAGAAGAGCTTCCTTTCACTGTTGTGTTGCGGAGCTCCCGATAACGCCAACTCCTTGGAGCCAAATTATGCTCCAGTGCCTGCGCATAAGGTGTCTAAATTTGGACTGGGTCGTCCATCTACGGCTAGCAGGCCTGATCCAAGCAAGATGGGTCAAAACAATAGTGCAGTTGCGCAACCACAAACCGAGAAGGAGCCTCTTCAACCACCACAGCAGCAAAAAGAAGCCGAGGCCGGAGATGAGAAGCACGACCCTACAGTTCCTTCTGTTACTGCGCCGGCCGAAGCGTCATCATCCGATGCCAATGGGGGACTGGGCCGACCACTGGGAACCACCCACGATGACCCATTGCCCGACTTACCCGCCGTTCCAGAAGTGGGAAGCTTTCAAGATGAGCCTGCAAACCCGTCCGTATCTGTAGAAGCTCCACCACAAACGGATGCAGCCATTGTTGCTACCTCTTCTGGTGCCGAGTTCGCAAAGAAAGATGAAGAGGGAGACGAGAAGATGGTAGACGTGGATCCAGCGACTACAGACAAGGATGAGGCGCCACTTCCGCTTCCCAAGGATGAGCCAACAGTAGCACAGCCAACTCTACCTCCTCCACCGCCGGTACCTCAAATTCCAACGAGCAACGTAAGCGAAGAAGTTATTTCTCCCGAACCTGTGGAGCAAAAACAACAATGGCTCCTACCACCAATTGCACCAAGGTTCAAGGGCAAAAAGTGTCTGGTTCTTGATTTGGACGAAACGTTAGTCCATAGTAGTTTTAAGGTGAGCATTCAGTTACGGATTTGCCAGTTGACACACGAGCTAACTATCATCAGATCTTGCACCAAGCAGATTTCACCATTCCCGTGGAGATCGAGGGACAGTACCATAATGTATACGTGATCAAGCGACCAGGTGTTGATCAATTCATGAAACGCGTGGGCGAACTATACGAAGTTGTTGTGTTTACAGCTTCAGTATCAAAGGTAAGCGTATCTATCATCTGTCTCGCAAGCTCCTATTCTAACAGTGCACAGTACGGCGACCCACTTCTTGACCAGCTCGACATCCATCATGTCGTCCACCATCGACTGTTCCGCGAAAGTTGTTACAACCATCAAGGAAATTACGTGAAAGATCTTTCCCAAGTTGGTCGCGATTTACGAGAGACCATCATCATCGACAACTCTCCAACATCTTATATCTTCCATCCACAACATGCCGTTCCTATCAGCAGTTGGTTCTCGGATGCTCACGACAACGAGCTCTTAGATCTCATTCCCGTTCTTGAAGATTTGGCCGGCTCGCAGGTCCGAGATGTCAGTTTAGTTCTTGATGTTGCGCTATAGGGCAGTGCAGTGCATTTTCTGCATGCAATACGCTTGATATCATAGCGGAAGGCGTTCGGTTGATACCTTTGGTTTCATTGTAGAATGTACTGTTTAATCTATATAATGGGCCGGCGTGCTGGCCCAGCCTTAATGCAGGAAGGCGCGTGGATGCTGGGGATGGGACGAAGTCGGTAGAAACGCCACATCATCGACAACGGGACCAAACCTTCGCAGTTGGAATACGGGACATCATCAACCTCAGCGGAGCACAAAAACAAATCGGAGCAGCGCAGCGGAAGACATACCCGCCTGCCACATTCTTTTCCTGGCCAGCAAGTACTGAGGCACTTTGGGCAGACGCATATTCGACATTTCATTTGTCCACCTTTAACTTCATTAAAATTTTCTTGGGGTATGCTGTGTGAGCGAAGCTGCTCATGTATCAAACACATTATAGTCGACGTTCGTGGATGCTTTGAAGACGGCATTCGTCAAATAAACCAAAACCAAAAATGAAACGATTCCATACGACCTTTTACAACTTCTTTGTAAATACTTTACTCTGGGTAAATAATAATAATATAACAATGTACTTGTATCATCAGAAAATTGTAAGAAAATCCAAAACCAAATTCTCAAACATTGAAATTGCCTTCCAAGTGAAATGGGATGAAAGTGCGCCTGGCTAGCACTGCTAGCTATTTCTCCAATCTGGAGGTCGGGGTTTATTTTAGCGTGATTGCCGAGCCGAATCACTCCTTAGAATCTGTCCTTTGACAATTTGGACCAGCTCATCATTAAAGAGGTTTGGCGATAACATCACACTCTCCTCTTCGTTCTCTCACAATTCAATTCCTCCACCACTCCTTCGACGTTTCAATTGTCCTTATCGCCTTCTAAATACTAATCTCTCCTTTCACAATGGTAATGTAGCCATCTCATATTTCCCCAACTCGGCGCAATTCCTAGATCAATCAATCATATTATTGTATCTATGATGTACCTCTTCATGGAATTCTACTTCTTCGCATAACATACCTTTCGCAATTGTGCTCATTTCTAATTATGGCGCAAATAGTCTTCCCCAAGATCTGCCTCTCCCGTCAATTCGCCCGTAGCAGCTGCTTCAGGTAGACCTTCGTCGCCTACTCCTCCTGGAGGACCAAAGACTGCTATTCGACGACGTGCGGCTGCGGATCAGAAAGACAAGGTCGCCAATGCTAGACCAAGCTCTACAAGAGCGGCGGGTGCGGGTGGAAGCAGCAGTACTATGTTGAGTATGTCGCATTTTCTTTTTGGTGGATGGCATAAGCTTCAGGGCTTGGGGTAAAAGAGGATGGGCTTCTCTGAATCCTTTACTCACCGGATGCTTGTTGGCCGGCTGGCGGCGCAATTGAGATGGAATAGGTTTACGGAAGATTACTATTCGGCGCTTGCATGCAGTCTGATTTTGCGTCTCTTCGACCATTTGCGCGCAAACGGTTACTTCTACTTCATGATTGTGCTCGCCCTCAAGACAACTTCTCTGATGGGTTGTATACTTGTCAACATATGCAGATTATGATTACGCAATCGTTGCTAACAAATTGCCTCTAGGACTTTACACCGATGAGTCTCCAGGATTGAAGGTCGATCCTGTTGTCGTATTGGTTCTCTCTTTAGTTTTCATCTTCAGTGTCGTTGCGCTGCACAGTAAGACACCCTCTGCCCCTACCATTCTCATCATATCTGGTTAACCACAACCTTATTATAGTTATCGCAAAGGTCACCCGCAAATTCTCTTCTTAAATTTTGACGTTCACGGTGTTGGAGCTGGGGTTGAGGGTGGAATTGAAGCAGGGTTGCATGAGGAAGCACGCACAACCAGGCTATGTGGCTTCAGGGTTTCTCAATGTTGAGGGATATCTGGGATGCTCTTGTATTATAAGCATTTAGGGGGACAAAAGAATTGATGGACCATTACTCTTTGGAATTTACATTACTTGACAGTTACATGGTTTCTACCTGCAGGTCTCGCTCATGCGCCGGGGCGGTGCACGCTCTTCTTCGAACTCCTTTGCTTCACCAGCTCATTCCTAACACTGTCGGATTTTGAGAAGCTTGGCTCACTCTTTCATAGCTCGCTGAGGTTCTCGAATCGCGGACGGGGTTACTGCAGTCTGTGCACTTCATTGTGTATTTAGCACCGCTCAGTAAGCCGGTAATTTGATTTGTGAACAATTTCTTCGAACAAAATATATAATCACTCTTTCATGTTTTGGTGTAGCCTCATCTTGACATTGGGCTAGCTCGTACGCTCGTCACAGCCACAGTCCATATAAATCAAGCCACATATGCATGATTTGTGTGGACCGAAAGCTACTTCTTCCTCCCGTTCCTCACACCAAATAAACTCTCGAATGGCGGGTCATTTGCTACCAGAGGCAAAAGTGCTCATGAATGTGAATGCAGCGCGATTATTAGCCAGTGAATGACAGCTGAAGCATTGATCGTTCTATTTAAGCTTTATTCTCGTTGAATGAGCAAGCATATCCAGAGGTCGGGCGAATGTTCGCGCGATTTCAAGCTTGTGACGATGGCCTGGTTAAGGTACCCCAGTGTTGTCAAGCCGAGCATATAACTTGATGGACTGCTTTCTCGTTTTATCTTGTTTCTTGTTTTGTCGATTGCGCTTGCATATGGCCATATTTCTGGCTTTTCCTACCGCAGGTTTTTGATTTCGTGCACCCTGCATCTTGGCAGATTCACGTTTATATTCACGTTCACTGGCTACCCTGAAACATCGTCATCGTTGCTATAGAGGGGTATTCCTGCCTTATCTTATCCTACCCCTATACACATAAACATTCTAGAGCAACATTTACGACAGAAATACACCGAAGCTACAATCCATCGTCTCTTCGGACTATACTTATGCTCCGAGATCTCAGCTATCTAATGGGAGCTATAAATTGCTGATACTGGGATACCATCCCGCAACTAACACCTCAGATATATGTGCAAATAGTACATCAACATGACGAACGAAAACAACACACCTGGTGAAGGAGCTGTGCCCTCTGCGTTGATCGCACAAGCTGAGGCGGCTATCTATGGCAATCTTGAGGACGATGATATGTCTTCAGTCGAAAGAAGGCAGACTAGGCAGCACGCCTCCATGGTGGGAGGAGCTTCTGCGACACAGCCATCTTCTTCTTCGTTCGTATACAATTCTCTTATTGGAATTAGAAATCTTGCTAATAACCTCCAACCTTTCAGTGCACCCCGACCATCGCAATTTGAGGTCCCAAATACTCATTCAAACGAATCGAGAGAACCGCCACCTGCATACGGGAACAAACATGACGAGCTCGAACTCAGCCAAGACGGCTTCGATACGAAGGCAAAGGTGACAGATGATGGTCGAGTCAATATAAACATCAACCAGAAGACACGAAAACTGTCGGATCTTCTAGTCCCAGCCTTGAGAGCTCAGCTTTCTATGGTTGCACAAGAGGATGCTACCCCGCTCCCGCCCGGATATCTACCACCTGCACTTGGAGGATTGCCTGGTCAGACACCACCACCACAACTAAATGTCGTTATACATGTGGTGGGTTCGAGAGGAGACGTACAGCCTTTCGTTGCGCTTGGTAAGACCTTGAAAGCTACATATGGACATCGTGTGCGTTTGGCAACGCACCCGACATTCAAAGGATTCGTTGAAGAAAATGGGTTGGAGTTCTTCAGTATTGGTGGTGATCCTTCTGAGTTAATGGCATTCATGGTGAAGAATCCGGGTCTCATGCCAGGATTCGATTCTTTGAAAAGTGGCGACGTAGGAAAGAGGAGGAAGGGTATGGAGGAGATTGTCTTGGGCTGTTGGAGATCTTGTATTGAAGCTGGAGATGGTACAGGACCTGCCCCTATTCAGTCTGGATCTCAGATATCTCTAGGCCTCGGTGCGGGCATCCATATGGATACTAATGCGACAGAGAGACCTTTCATTGCGGATGCGATTATTGCCAACCCACCTAGTTTTGCACATATTCATATTGCGGAAAAACTTGGTATACCATTACATATGATGTTCACGTATGTATGCCCCTATTCCTAACGAATTGCACTTCGACTAACAAGTTTTCAGAATGCCTTGGTCGCCTACGCAATCTTTCCCTCATCCTTTAGCAAATATTCAGTCATCCAACGCGGATGTGAACATGACCAACTTTATTTCTTATGCACTTGTCGAAATGATGACATGGCAAGGACTTGGAGACGTGATCAATCGATTTAGAGAGAGGGCTTTGGGACTTGATCCTATCAGTTTGATTTGGGCTCCTGGAATGTTGACCCGTCTCCGCGTTCCGTATACATACTGCTGGTAAGCTTCAAATAATACCGATTACTACCTCAGAACTGATAAACTCTAGGTCACCGGCACTCATTCCAAAACCAAAGGATTGGGGCAAGCATATATCAATTTCTGGGTTTTATTTCTTGTCTTTAGCGTCTTCGTTTACGCCTGATCCAGCTTTAGCAGCATTCCTCGCCGCTGGCCCCCCACCAGTTTATATTGGATTTGGTTCAATTGTAGTCGATGACCCGAACGGGATGACCAACATGATTTTCGAAGCTGTGAAGAAGGCTGGCATTCGTGCTTTGGTATCGAAAGGTTGGGGAGGCCTTGGCGCAGATGACCTTGACAAGCCTGATGGTGTATTCATGTTGGGCAATGTTCCTCATGACTGGCTATTCAAGCATGTTTCTTGTGTTGTGCATCATGGAGGTGCTGGTACTACCGCAGCCGGTATTGCATTAGGACGACCTACCGTAGTCGTACCGTTCTTTGGTGATCAGCCATTCTGGGGTGCTATGATTGCTAGAGCTGGAGCAGGACCGCCTCCAATACCTTATAAGCAACTCACTGCCGACAAGCTTGCAGCTGCAATTACCGAAGCCTTGAAGCCAGAGACATTAACGAAGGCACATGAGCTTGGAGACCGCATCAAGGAAGAGAAAGGTACCGAGACCGGCGCAAAAAGTTTCCACGATCATCTGGATTTCGACAATATGAGATGCTCACTAGCACCGCACAGAGTAGCGGTTTGGAGAATCAAACGCACTCAGACCAAGCTAAGTGCATTTGCTGCGAATGTCCTTGCTAGTGAAAACCTCATTAGTTTTGCAGACCTAAAAATGTAAGTTGTAACACCACTATATACTCGCAGCAACTAATGATTCTAGGTATCGTGCGAAAGAGTACGAGACCGACGATGGCCCCTGGGATCCAATTACCGGAGGAGCATCGGCATTGATTGGAACGATTGCTAGTCTTGGTATGGGAGTTGCTGATTTCCCAATTGAGATTTTCAAGACCGTGAGGAGTAAGAAAGAAGAACGAGCACACAGCAGAAACTCATCCGGTTCTAATTCCGCTACACCTAAGTCTACAGTGCCAAATCGGTCTTCTACTCTAGACGAACAGTCACTTCGCTCAGTTAATGCCAGTCTGCAACAAGCATCAGAATCGTCGGCCAAAACTTCTTATGAAGACAGCCATAATTATTCCGAACCAGCTACTCCTACCACACCATTATCGAGTGCAGATTCTGTAGCTGATGGACCAAGTCCTGGTATGAGGCATACAACTTCATTTAGAGAAGGAATGATGAATCAAATGCAACAGCATCATGGTGATCCGTCAGAAGCTGCCACTCCCAATGGATTCGACCCTTCCAAATTGACTCTCGAGAATGCAATTGGGGCAGGGAAAGGTATCTCACGTATCGTTGGGGCTGGCATGAAGTCACCCATGGACTTTACGTTAGGTATCGCTCGTGGCTTTCACAATGCTCCGAAGTTGTATGGTGATGATACTGTTCGACCACAGGCCAAGGTTACGGACTTCCAGAGTGGTTTGAAGGCTGCCGGAAAGGTGAGTTATACTTTTTTTCAATTTGAAGGAGTGCTAACAATAAGAAGGAATTCGGTTATGGAATGTACGACGGTATTACCGGACTTATTACCCAGCCTATGCGCGGAGCTGAGAAGGAGGGTGCTGCTGGTCTTTTGAAAGGTATCGGTAAAGGTATTGGAGGGCTGGTGCTTAAACCAGGAGCAGGTATGTTCTGTCATATTTTTCGTTTGCTGCATCACTACTGACCTCTACTTCCAGCTATATGGGGATTACCTGGTTACACGTTTATGGGTATTAACAAAGAGATCAAAAAGATCTTTGGCTCCAGTGCGATCAACTACATTATTGCCGCAAGAACGGCCCAAGGCTACGAAGACGCACAAAAGTGCAGCCCTGAAGAACGAGCGGATATCATACGAAGATGGCGTGAACATAAATCTGAATATCAGAAGGTCCAGAAAAAAATCCAGGAAGAAGGACCTGATGGTCAAAACTCTGGCTCTCATTCACCCAAAGGCTTCCTCCAGACACGACATCTTACTTTTGATGAGAGAAAGAAACTTCATGAAGAAAGAAAGACAAAGCGTGAAGCCGGGCACGAGCAAAATCCAAGCACGGGCCATCAGAGGTGTATCTTCTGTCGTCGAACTTCACCACATAGCCATGAGCATCGCCCCGTGCAAGATTCTCCTATGATTCACGCCACAACTAGTCATGAAGGGGACCACCCAGGTTTTGAGGAGGCTATTCGAGCTTCCGTGGCCGCTACATCTCGCGGGAATGTTGAAGAAGATCAAATGATAGAACGCGCGATCAGAGCCAGTGTCCGAGAGCTTCAGGGTGGTCAAAGCTCGCAGCTGTCTGATCAAGAAACGCTTGACCGCGCGATACAAGCTAGTATTGCTGCAAGTCGATCTGATGCTGCAGGCACTAGAGCTCATGATGACGAGGACGCGGAACATCAGGAAATGCTTGCTAAGGCGATTCAGGAGAGTCTACGCCATCATCAGATGGGTGGGTCGAAGGAAACTGAAACTACGGACCATGTGCCACATATCAGCCTTCAGGATAACGAAGATGAAGACGACGAAGAAATGAAAGCCGCCATACAGCGATCTAAAGAAGAGTCCGGAGCACAGGCAACTCATGGTGGTATGACTGAAGAGGAGATCGTGTTGGAGTATGTAAAGAAACAAAGTCTTGCTGAGGAAGAACATAGAAAGATGTTAGAAGGGAAGAAGAACGAGAAACAAGCATTAAGCGATGCTGATGAAGAGGCTTTTAGGCAGGCTATTGAGGAGAGCTTGAACAGTGGTGGAGGTGGCCCTTCTTCAAGTGCTTGAGCACGAAAGTGTTCTTCTGAGTGTGGATAGCTAGGATGATACCCGGAAGGTCGAGAATATAGGATACATATCTGTGATATATTCATGACAGAAATCTGTAAGTGAAAAGGGTAGCATTCACCACCTGTTTTCAATTTACCTAGTAAGGCGATACATTCATACTACGGAAAGATGAAGTTCCTTCACTATCAGTTCATCTTTTCAAACGATAGTCTTCTCCGCCTAATATTCTCTCCCGCACATATTCACTATTTGCCTCTCACCACATTCACTACCTTTCATGCCCCGCTTTGTTCGCCACACAACCTGCCGTACTCTATCTTGTGGCTGTTTGCCGTATGATCAAAATTCTATTTCCAACTCACCTCACCTTTCTACTAAAACCAACAACTACCTAGACTTGACTTGCTTTCTCAACGCACTTATTTATTCCGTTTGCTCGCAGAACAATCGCGATTCTACTCACGCTTCTTCGCATATCAAACCATTTATAATGGCTGGTCCATTGAAGAGAAAGAAGTCGGATGCGGCAGATGAGAAGGCTGCGAATGCAAACCCCAAAACACCAAAATCGACATCGTCGAGTCAGATGGCTGCAGTTTCTCCATCGGCGGTTAAGAGTGCGGATTTCTCCATATCGGCGCCTGCTCCAGCACCAACATCAATTATGCCTCCGTTTCCGAAACGTCGCGGTAGGCCGTTGAAGAATGCGGCAGCTACTCCTGTTGCTGGGACATCGACTCCTCCTCCTGGTACTATTCCCGCCACTGCTCCTGCCACCTTCTCTGTACAAATCCCACCTGTGCCAGTATTGGAACAATCGAATCAGATGCCCAATCCCGTGTCGTCGCTCTCATCTCTATTAAGGCAGATGGCAAAGGTTTCTAATCAAATGCACGGTAATCCTACTCCGACTCCGACTCCACCTCACATTGCCACTCCTGTGACTGGATTTGCGACCCACGCGGGAGACACTACAAAGGGAGAATTTCGCTCACTGAGTGCTGCGGAATGGAGTCGTGCGGTGCAAGGTATGGTGGAAGATACTGCGCAGTCTCTTAACAAAAGAGCTCGACTTGAAGGTGATCAGGAATCTGAGCAGGCGGCGACACAGCTCGATCAGATCTCTAGACAGACACCAGTGGCTCTGGAGTCAGGTTTGAATTTGGCGACGGCGAATAATGGACAAGCAGCTGCTCCTCAGTCTTCGAAAGCGGAGCATTTTATAAGCGCACAGGCGGTGCAGCAGAGGGCTTTTATGGAGGCGGGGAGAGCGAAGATGAAGGCTGCGGAGGAGAGGTATAGACGGGCGGTGGAGTTTGGGGCGAGGTTGGCGGGGGCGGAGAGGGAGTTGCAGATGCAGAGGGAGATGCAGATGCAGAGTGGGCAGCAAAATCAGCAGCAGACACAGAATCAGAAGGTCAACCAGACGCAATTCGTGGGTTTGCAGCAGCATCAACCGCAAGTCCAAGGGGCGTTGGGAGGGACGACGGCACCTAGATCGAATGCTACACAACAACAAATAGGAGGAGCTACGAGCCTGGTGTCGGGGATTACAACACAAGGTGCACAGAACCCACCACCACAGGCGGTGGGAATATCTGTGGAAGACCGAACGAAGTTGCATTTCGATCATGTTGCGCAGAAGAGAGGGGAGAGTATGAGATTGTCAACTGAGTGGCTGTCAGGTCGTTTGAACAGTACAGCAGGAACAGGTCAGTCTGGTTCTGCGATGGGGTTTGTGGGTAGGCTAGTGGATGGAAATATCTCTACTGATGGGACGTGGGGAGTTATGAATGGTTCGACACCGTACACTCCTTTGCAGAACTCTCCACCATCGTCTTCCTCCGCTCAGACATATGCGAAAGCGCTACCTACGACTTTGCCTTCGCAATCTCCTACATCTTCGCACTCACCCTTGCCATCGTATACGCCAACACACACGAGCTCATATGATCCTAACAAAAACATCAATCTCAACTACTTTTCGCCAAGTATCGACAGTCCTGCTCCTCTTAAGCATCGCTCACCTTCTCATCCGACATCTCCTCACTTCTCTCAACAAATTCCTTCCAGTCCCATTTCGCATCTCTCTTCCCCTACACCTACCTCAAATGCCCCTAATCCCAGAAAATGGGTCACTACTCAACCCCTACCATCTAACCCCCTCCATCCGCCCGCTTTCACGCAACCCGCCGCTGCCCGACTTTTTAACCCTCTACTTTTGCATTTGGCGTCTCCTGGTTTGTATCATCCAAACGTTACGTCGAACTCTGGTGAGAGTCCTGCCAGTGATGACGGCGGCAGTGGCAATATACCCAGACTCTATAATGTATCTGAATTCCCTTCTAATGGTATTACCAACACCGACAGCAACAGCAACAACAACGACAGTACTCACTCTGGAGTCCTACCACCATCGTCCAATCCAAATCCATTCTCACCTATCCCCATTTCCCAATCGAACGAGCAAGCTCAACATATGTGGAATACGTTCACCCCACAGCAGCTCCAGCAACTTCAGCAGCGGATGGAATTTCTTCGTTCCAATACTCAGAGTACAGTTACTGGTACCTCGACCGTGGTCTCTGCTTCCAACTCTTTCGCCTTGCCTGCTCTCAATTCTACTTTCTCTTCATTACCTTCTTCTGCCTCTATTCTTCCTGATATCAATACTTCACATCCGTTATCAAATTCATTATGCTTATGGCCGCTTGCTCAAACCCAGAACCAGAGCCAGAATCAAAATCAAACACACACTCAGAACCAAAATCAAGACCAAAATCAAAGCGCCCAAGATAAATCCAACCCCTCCATAGCCCGCGAACTCATCACAGAACAGATCAACGCCCTTCAAGGCAGTGTTCCCTTATCACACGCAGCAGAAGTGTATTTGGCGCAGTTGAAAGTTATCCAACAAGTACAGAAAGGGCTGGAGGGTGCATGGGCGAGAGGTGCTCGAAGAGCCGATGAGAACCGGTCTGGAATGGGTTTGGATGCAGTCACAGACGAGGGTGGTGAAAGCAGTAGGCAAAGCACTATCTCCAGACTCGGAACACAGGGAGTACCAGGAAATAAGATCCCATTACCAGGTCAGCGAGTGCTCGCGCTGGATAAACTCAAAGTCATCCAAACACCAGTCTACACCCGTCCCAACAACAATTTCCATCGACAACGGACTTCAAGCGCAGGACAACGCAACATAGCAGAAAACGAAGAAAGAGGCCTCTGTCATTTCTGCACTCCCGGCATGGAATTCGATTTCGGCATCGCAGAATACGCACCCAAGGAGAACAACCACGGCCTCGATACCGGGAGTATCGAATCCGTTAATATCTGGGCTGCACCAGGGGAGAACGTATGTAAAAGTTGTGCGACACATTCAACTGGATTGAGTTACGGGCCTTTGAATCCTCCTACCCAAACTCAAAATCACCCCGACTCAAGCCAGAAAACCCTCTCCCTCATCGACTCCCACGACATCAGCGCCTACATGCCCAATCAACAATGTCGATGCAGCGCATGGCGGATTCTGGACGTGGCGAAAGCGCAGATTTGCGGGGGGTGCAAGACCGCAAAGATGCGGATTGTGGGGCATGGGAGGCATTTGGAGTTTGAGGCTGTTGATGCTGGGCTGGGGAGGGACGGGAGGTGTATGGTTTGTGTGGATCGTGCGGAGTGGAGGTGTAAGGGGTGTGAGTTGAGGGTTTGTGAGGGCTGTAGGGGGGCGTTGGTTTGGATGTGTGAGTTTTGTCTTTTGCTTGTTTTGTGGGTGAGGAACTGGTTCTCTGGGGTATGGTGGTGGTTGGGGAGTTGAAGGATAATGGGATTTGAAATGGTTGATTGACTTTTGCTAACTTGACTTTGGGTGGTGTAGGTAAAGGTTGGTTGAACAATTTGATCTACCATTATGGCGTAAGCCATAATAGAAATGATGTAAGTCTGTCCTCTACTTCCGCTATGTCGATAATCATATGTTGAAAGCGAAGTACTAAGGCGACCTAGGCTTTTCTGCTCAGATCAGACGGCGGAGGATTTTAGCGAAGGAAGGAGGCGAGAGAATCGAGCGGGAGCATGGTGTATTTTTCGATAGATAGGTGGAAGGGAAGGAGAGATATTGGACACGGGAAAGGAAAGGCAGCTCGTATTAGGATAGATATGTAACAAGGCAAATAACTCGTAAGAATGCAAAGAACAGCTGCAGAAGAAGTCCGAAGCTGATCATGTATCATGACTGCAAGGAAGTTGAAGATTAGGTCTTCTCTTCTTTGATAGTTATTTATAAATCAAGCATTGCAGTCACTTATTTCATCTCTGTTGTGCTGGTATTGCATATTATCTGCTTTTTCCGACCTCATGATATGCATGAAGCTCCAGTCCAGATATCCTTAACTAACTACTCTTCCTATACACATCCACTACTCTCCCTATCCATATCCACTACTCTCCCCACCCACATTAGACAAACAAACAAAATCCCGACAAGATCAACAAGCTATATTCATTCCTCCTCCTCCTCCTCCTC
>LLKJ01000681.1:0-20630 GCA_002242865.1 Clarireedia sp. CPB17
ACGTTGAATGATCTCCAAATCCGCACTAGTAGTGCAACCTCCAGCAGACTGATAAGCAACGTCTTTTTTGAATGGTTTCATTTCCAGTTTAAGGTCATATAGTTTGTTGGCAGTGTTGAAGAAAATGTCCTCAAAAATCTTAACGGCATGTGGAATGTCGAAAGCGCCACTGCGAACATAATCTACGAGCACCTACTTTGTTAGTACATTTGAGAAAAGACTTGTGCGCAGTCTGCATACCTTTTCAAATGCTTCGCGAGCCTGAATAACGGCGAGCAAGTATGATTCTGGAAATATGTGGCCATCTGTGCTCCACAGGATCTTCTCAGTTGGACATAGCTCCAAGATTTCTCGAACGACTTTCTCTTGGCCATCCTGGCTCACAAAGGGGAACACTTCGCTGATATCTGCGTATACATTGGCATATACAGTGGCAAGGAATCCGGCTTCTTTCGTCCATGGGTAACTTGCATGAAGAAGAACAACCGGTACCTGGGGATATGCGCGAATGAACTCCTGCAGATGAGAGGGGGAGGAGCGAACGAGATTCACATCCTTGTCACCTAGGCCCGTATGGAACTGAATTGGTTTCTTGTGCTCCGTGTTGCTGGCTTCTATAAGTGCAGCAGTCTTGTGCACAACGTATGCATTCAGTAGTTCGCTTTCTAACCTCTCGAAATGCGTAAGGTTTTTGGCCCTCTGTGTGCGAATGATGCGAAGAAACGAGGCCTTCAATTCTTCGACTGGGGATATCCGTGGTAGGTTGAGACCAGTTCGATAAGCAATAACTGATTTGAAACCCGCAATTTCGGGATTCTTGATTGCTTTCCGGATGGTGTCTTCAAATTCATCGAGTACATGTTCAAAGATTTTGGCACCAGAAACATCGAACCTTTGAAGGTGATCATTGAGGATCTTCGCAGCAACCGTTTCTATTCTCAATATTCTTCTACATCTACCTAATATAAGGAAGGATCAGTACCGGTGACCATCAAGTGGTATATGAGCCGGAGGCAAAGGGAATGTTTGTCAAGGCCCACTGATCTTTTGGGGCTACTTACTTCTTACAAACTTGTCATGCCAATCACAGTTGAAAGCTTCTTCACTGGTGTTCAATCCGTCGTCTAGGAGAAGAGTTTCAATCCCTCGCAGACAACGCCTTGGCCAGGCATTCTCTGGCCTAGTGTTTTGCTCTTCACTGGCTTTTGTTACATCGTCCCAGTTTGGTGCACAATTAAGGGTTTTGGAAAGCTGATTGCACGCTCGCAAATGGGCCAAAGAACTTCCTGCCGCCTCCACGGCGGCCCCAACTGCTCCTGTGGTGATTAACTTGAGGGGGTACTTGGCCCTAGCCGAAGGAGTGAGAATTGGGTGGGCATGATGGTCGATGATTGGTGTCGTATGAATGGCATCAATAAGACGTTGCATATTTGCTTTGACAGAGCCCAAGAAAATTGCTCTCCAAGATCAACTTGCCAGACATTCGCTCGAGAGCGGGCAGCGCCCTCGTTCTTGAGCATTCTCGCAACAGCCGGTGCTCGTTACTACGAAAATGGGGTAGAGCGGCAGGAGGGGTAAATTATGTGGTGTAAACCACCCTGAATCATTGTGCTGCCGTTTTGATGTCTTTGCATCTTGACTAATATATCTACAGTTGTAGATCAATATGATTTTGCAATTCTAGGAGCTTTTAGTGGACGCGCTTATTTGGCCCAAGTGCTTTGTGATCTCGATGGAAGCTGCTAGGCTCAATTGATCAAACGTGGAGAGCGGACTCGAGCTGATGATATCGTCGTCAGCTTCATCAGTTTTCACAGACAAATATTCTCCTTATCCAATAATCGTTGAGATCTCAACTGCTTCTCACCGAATCTTCAAGGGTCGAGATCATCGTGAAGTCGAGATCGCAAATTTTGCCCCAGAACTTCGTGTAGCCTACGGTCGAGAACTTTGGTGTTACCCGCCGCCAGATCCAACAGTCAGCAACCACCGTCGCATGTTTCAGCCGCCTCGGAATGTTCCCCTTCATTTACGAATACTACCAAGGTACATAGTTGGATGTCCCGATTCATCGCGTCAAAAGTCAGAGGATAGCCCGAATTCATCGATTTCCTACCAAATGAATTGCCGGCGAATACCTTTTTGCTCTTACGTGAATCGGGTGAAGGGACATAGGCAAGGTTCGCGGTAATGGCACGAAGTACTATTTTCGGCACGACATTTCGCATCTTATCAGAGAAAGTAGCAAGAACCATAACTTTTGCTTTTTCTAGGTGATACGAAACGACTGCAGCGGAGCTCAAATGGTGTGATTCCAAAAGCACTTTGAAGCCCATGGCCCCTCAAACAACAGTTTCGTACTGTTGCATGAAGCCACAAGCCAGAGGGTACTGCGGATGCTTCAATTATGTTCCGCTGGGCTTCGTGTTGATAAATCCGGGAAAATGTTTCATCTTGATGTTCAGATACCAGCTGCTGAATGAATGTGGAAATTGGCGACTCATGTTGAAAGAATATTCATAGCATCACATATCTGGCTTCTACCAATATGGCTCAAATGTTTCTTTCCTTTCTTGACGGACTATTGGAACTCGTCGCCGTAGTTATCTGCGATATGATCGTCGATCCTAGGTTTGGACACAATGCTTTGAATACTTAGGTATAGAGGTGAGACATCTATGGCAACTGCCATAAGCCAAATCGGCCTTTTTCCCAGCTGGAAGACGTTACTCCAGAACTATAACCATGCGTAGCTATAAGGTACTGAGCGCACAAGTCCGTGCAGAAATTTTACATATATATATTCAGCGCTCTAGACGTCGAACTACTTCCAAATTGCAAGAGCATCTACTCCACTTTCAATCTGGCAACGATTCCAGGTCGCACAGACTTCGTGCTGAGAGCAGCCCACAGAGATATGGTGGAACAGCAAGTTCCCGAAATTCCGCAGACTATGCCTAGTCATGATAACCTCAATGACAATGGTCAGGATGACACAGGAACCATTGAAACTTCACGGGTCGAGAGAGTGTTTCCAATACGAATAGAAACCGCTACTGGTACTTATCTACATGAATTCTATACTCTTCTGCGAGAACTAATCAAAAACACCAGATGTCCAGCAGACTTTCAGAGATCTAGCAGCCAGGGCAACCCGAAAGGTTCCTAGCTTCATAGCTACTTCACCTCCGAGTTCGAATTATTTCAAGCCACCTGACTCTGAGGATGTAGCCTACGTCGAGGCTGAACCGCCGAAAGTGGCTTTCACGGAAGCCTCCGAACTTTCACCCCCATCTGGCAGCACGGCTATTACAAGTACGGTCCATCGTTTGTCATCTAATGACCAAGATGAAGACTCTAGAGCACCCGAAACGCTCCTACGGTGCGAAGACGAGCCGATTCACTTACCAGAGGCAGTCCAGGCTTTCGGAGTACTCATAGCTCTCAGAGACACCGGAAAGGGGCAGTTTCCGGTCCGCATTGCAAGCGAAAACTCAGAAGATCTCATCGGTTACGACCCCGAGGCTCTTTTCGGGCTTGGTTGCTTCACAAGTTTGCTAAACTTCCAAGAAAAGAACCATTTTCTTGCTCGGATTGCCGCAGCAAAGCTATGGCACCACAAGGATAATCCCCGGGCATATCCTGATGTGTTTACTATGATGATTGGACGGTCATCCAGCAGTTCTTTACATGTGTACTGTGCTCTACACTACCGCGAAGATACAGGATTATTCGTTTGTGAGTTTGAGCCGAAGAACGACCTCTCAGTTGACGTACCTCCCGACAACAGCAGCCTACCTGAAGAATCTGTCAATGTCATTGACAACCAAGCATCAGCAGCAGAAAGATCCAAGTCCATCACAAAGTTCAGCGAACCTCTTCGCACAGCTCAAAGAATGAAGCATGAAATTGGAGAGCTGGAGGTCTTTCACTTACTATGCGAGATTCAAGAGCAGATCAATTCAGCAAGCTCCATACCTTTCCTGCTGGATATCCTTGTCGGGCTGGTTTTTGATTTGACTGGATTCCATCGTGTTATGGTCTACCAGTTTGATGACGAGGATGCAGGGGTAGTGAGAAGCGAATTTATCGATGAAAGGGCATCGATCGACCTCTATCACGGCCTTCACTTTCCCGCATCTGATATACCAGCTCAAGCTCGTAGACTCTACAAGCTCAATAAGATACGTCTACTCTACGATCGAGCACAGCCAACTGCAAGACTCGTGTATCGCACCAAAGAAAATGCCTTAACCCCGCTGGACCTATCAATGTCATATCTCAGAGCCATGTCTCCGGTTCACAAGAAATACCTGAAGAACATGGGGGTCAGAGCATCTTTTTCAATCTCTCTGATCGTGCATGATAGACTTTGGGGTTTGATTTCGTGCCACGACTATGGCTTAGAGGGAAGGAGAGTGTCGTTCCCTGTGAGAGAATTATGCCGAAGCCTGGGAGACTGTGCGAGTAACAACATTGAAAAGTTACTCTATCTGACTCGAATCGAAGCCCGTAAACCTTTGACCAAAGCACCTCCGAAGGTCTCACCGTCATCTTACGTCGCAGCTTCATCGAGTGATCTTTTGGAGATGTTTGAAGCAGATTTCGGATTTCTAGCTATCAGAGATGAAGCAAGAACGATCGGTCGCTTATTTGCGTACAATGAATGCCTTGCCTTGCTTCAATATGTTCGTAGCAAGTCACACAAGGTTGTATTCAACACTCAGAGCATTGCTACGGATTGTCCGGACATTCTTTTTCCTGCTAGGTTCACTTCCATTTCTGGAATGCTGGTGATCCCGTTGGCTTTATCCGGCTCTGATTTTCTTGTCTTCTTTCGTAGAGGCCAGCTGAAAGAAGTTTCCTGGGCGGGAAACCCGCACGAGAAAAAGTTTAAACCAGGAACTAGCTACCTCGAACCGAGAGCAAGTTTCCGAAGATGGAGCGAGCGTGTAGTTGGGACTTCTCGCGAATGGACCCAAGAGCAAGGATAGTCTGCTCACGTATCTACTTAATGCTGCAAAACTAACATCTTACAGTTGAGTCGGCTGGAATACTCAGTGCGCTATACGGAAGGTTTATCGAGGTGTGGAGGCAGAAGGAAGCCATTGTGCAGCAGAATCGCATGACAAGACTTTTAATTAGACAAGCCGGAGCTGATGGTATGAACGACTGTTTTACTCATCTTATTTGTTAAACGCTAAAAATGAGAAGTTCGAACACCTCTTAACGCCATCATTAATTATCTTGAGATAGCCTTGGATGACGTTCTCGACGACCAAGCTCGATTGCATTTAGAGAAGTCCTTGATTGCATCACGATCTCTTATCTTCGTTGTTAATGATCTACTCAGTCTGACAGAGGTCGAAGAAGACGCTTTCGAGTATTCTCATGACACAGTAGTACTCAATGATATGATGACCGAGGTCATCAAGGCTTTCGATGACGAGTGTCATAAGAAAAACCTAACAATCAACTTCGACGAGAACACAAATACTCCACCCATGATCAAGTGTGATGGAATGCGGTTAAGACAGACTATCTCTAATTTACTCTCTAATACTGTGAAGCATTCAAGCGGTGGCGATGTCACAGTTGGGTTGAAAAATGCCCCGAATGAGTCAACGCAAGTGAGTAGTGAAGCACGAACACCAATCGAGATATTTTTTGAAGATAATGGATCTGGATTAACTGAGTAAGTGTCTGTTTCCCGAGTAAAGCGGACAGAATTCTAACATCAGTTCTCGCAAGACCTGAACTCGACGGCATATTTATGGATTTGGAGAAAGTGATAGATGACGACGATGCTACCGTAGCTGCCACCGTCGAAGCGACCGAAGGAGAAACACATTCGATTGGCCTCGGTCTAGCTTCCACAGCTAGATTTGTACGTCTCAACGACGGCAAGATGACCATTTCCTCAGAGCCCGGAAACGGAACACGAGTAGCAATATCCATCCCATTCAGAAAAGCCGATGAGACCGACGCTACAAACTATCAAAATGCAAAAAAGACATCTCCGATCATCATCGGCGACCATGACTCAAGCATCAAGACCCCCAGCGGTGGAACCGATCCCCGGCCCACACCCGAAGGACTCTTCCCAACCTCTCCCAGTCATTCCAAAGACAGCAGTCCCATCGTTGAATCGCCCTCCTCAGCCAAATCCACGACCACGAACAAAAACTACCAAATCCAATATCCTTTCCCTATCATGGAACTACCGCCTCAGCCCAAAGAACCCAATCTCAAAGTCCTGTATGCGGAAGACAATTTACTTAACAGTCGTCTTCTGGAAGAGCGTCTCAGAAAAAAGGAGTACGAAGTCCACGTCGTAGCTGATGGCCAGATCTGCGCGGATACCGTCCGAGCAACTCCAGATGAATATGATATTATTCTCATGGACATCCAAGTCTGTCACACCCTTCCCCGTAACATCTTATCCAAAACCTAGCCAGGCTAACCCGCTGCAAAACATCAGATGCCAATAGCCGACGGACTCGAATCCACGCGCATGATCCGCGCCGCTGAAAAGATATCCCCCACACCTGTGCCGATCTCTAAACGCGCGACTTCCTACGGTCGACTGCCGATCATCGCCGTCTCGGCATCGCTTGTCGAGAGCAAACGAGCGGAGTACATGGAGTGCGGCTTTGATGGGTGGCTGATGAAACCTATTGATTTCAAGCGGTTGGAGGATATTCTCGCCGCAGTGGAGAATGAGAAGATTCGAGAGGGATTGCTGTATGGGAATGTCAAATGGGGTAAGGGAGGGTGGTTTAGATTGAAGGGGGGCTGATTGAGATATTTGAGATGCGGTGGTTTGTGTAAGATTGGGCAGGATGGAAGAGAGAAAGACCTCATAGGTTAAGTGTTTGATTCTTAGTTTGGTGTGTTAAGTGAGTACCAGTCTTATTTCTTTGATTTTCCTTCTGTATGTTCCCGCACGGGAATAATATTGGGACCTGATTCATTGCCGCGGTCGAAAATTTTAATATAGCTATACATCGGGACGAGCAAGTCCCCAAGCCACGAAATATATTCTATCCAAGCTTTCAATGCTTGACAATCGCACGCAAATGTGTAGCGTCTGGAGCTCTCATAGCCCACGTGAAGTGGGTGTATAACGCTCTGCATCATGCCCTGCGTTGAATCATTCTTCGAAAGTCCAAACGTCCATGCCTTGTCCAACAATAATTGCCTTCTTTCCCTGCCCCTCATCTAGCACAGCAAGATCGCCAATATCACTAACAGAAGTGAATTCATCCCCAACCATCTGAATACTTATCGGACAGACATCTACATGCTCTTCTTCCCTTGGTCTAAAGTTGATTCTCCAAGTCTTAACCCTCTGATCTGTGCCTGATGAAACAATAGATAAACCTCCATCTTCATCTTTCGATCCAATGATAAATGAAAGACCAGTGACAGCTGCCGCATGTGCAGATCTGAGGATTATGGTCTCTGGTTTTGCTTCGAATACTGCGAATGACTCTTGCGCGTCGTAGATGGTGATGGCGAGGGCGTTATCATCTCCTCCAGTGGCAACGACAGTTCGTTTACCAAAATCGATGGTTGCCATATCCAGAGACTTGACAGCATTTTGGTGCACCTTCTTGTATGAGAGTAGCGAGAACTCCTGCGCCTGAGCGTCAGGATCTGCAAGTGCATTGAGTTGAGCATGCCAAGTACAGAGACTACCGTCGGTAGCTGCGGTGAGAATATGCAATCCAGTATCAGTTACATTGAGGTGATTTATTTTAGTCAAACAGGCGGTTGTGTATTGTCCCCGGACCAGGAGCTTGAACCCTCTTGTTTTAGAGTACGAATATGTGCGAATAGTAGAATCAGAATATGCAAGACTGATGAGGAAGCTTGACTCATTCGCTGAGCCTCCTGGCATATTGGAGACGTCGAACCCCATGATTCTTAGATCCTGCTCATCAGTAGGGTCGGGACAAGATGCTTCACAAACCACGCCGATGCCGAATCCTTGTATGTCCTGAATTGCCCAGACGTAAAACTCTTCAACCCCACCACTGCTGAAGAGGTAAGAAGGACCATGCCACCGAAGATGTTGAATACCTGCAGTATGTTTCTGGATCACTGAACGACATTCAAATTGACTCAGACCGGATTCGTTGTATCGCCATAGTCGTATGTTTGTGTCTTCTGCACCTGTGGCTATCAAGTTATGTCCAGGAAGTACGGCACAAGCTTTGATCTCGCGGCCATGACCACCAGGCTTCATGACACGATGCGATGGTAGACTATAAGAATGAAGATATAGTCTGGAAGCTTTAGTGTATACTAGGTGACCACTGCCCGCGGCACTTTCAGCCTTGAGCGGAGAATACGCGTGGGCCCTGTGTGCGCCGCCACATTCAATGCGCATGACTTCGGACTGTTTGGATTCATTCCAAACCACCAATTTTGTGCTTTTGAAGCCATATAAGATAAGATCTGATCCTTGAAACCAACAAGACTCGATCATTGGTCCGAATGGAGGTGATGCACGATGAATACATGAAATTGTTGGTGTGTTGGAATCTTCCGCGATCGAGTAGGAGAATATTGAGTATGTGCCGTTACGGTTTGTTGTTGCAAAGGACGTCACCTGTTTTGAACCCTCGTGTGTGCTGGGTATTGGAGTAATAGAAGTGATCGCGTCATTGGTGCCAGTCTTCTCACGACCCCAGTTAGATAGAGAGTCGTAGCGATCATCGTGGATAGCTATATGGCCATTTCTAGACCCTAGTACGAGAACGGTACCACATCTTCCTGCACTCGTAACCACAAATTTTGGGTGTAGGGTAAGTGTTCTACATTCCCCGAGAACACGTGAATCACCAGGGGCAAGATGAATAGGAAAAGTTAGTAGCGACTGCGAGCCCACCAAATCCACCAGTAATTCGAGAGCTCCATCGTCTCCATGTGGGACAATGAATATGTCAGATGGTTTTCTGTTGACGCAGCCGATTTCCTCTATCGATGAGCCAAGTCGATACAAGAACAATGTGCCACTTGACCCAGCTAGAAGACAAAATCCCATCGATGCAAGACCATTGAGGGTGGAATAAGATTTTAAATCTTGAGAATTGGATGGCGGCAGATCCAATTGAGTGAACCGAATAGAATCTCCGATTTCAGCCTTGAGAACTTTCCCGTCGTTCGTGGTGACTAGGAAAGCATCCTCCGAAACAAATGCGTAGCGATTAAATGCATCCTTCATGGTCTTCTTTTTCTTCGACAACTTCTGGTCGCCATCCTCCTCTATAGAAGGCCGTGTACAAGAGAGGGACTCTAAGACTTCTTCAAGTTCGAATACCGAGGATTGAGAAGAGCCTTCTATATCATGGCTTTTAGTATCGAGCCGTGCAGGAGTGTCTGTTTGTGTTTGGACATTCAATCCAGAAATTTTCGTCGCTCTGGCACCAAAGGCATAGGTTGATATCTTCCCATCAGCTCCGCCGGTGGCTAAGAGATTATGTCCAGTCTTTATCCGAGCTACGGCGGCACCAAAAATATGTTTACCACTATGGAACGCAAAAGTTTTGATGTGCGTGAGTTTAGCAGAGCTATACGAGTTAAGCTTAGACATATTACTTTCCACGATACCGCTAGTTTTGCTCTCATTGTGAGTCTCCGGTCGTAGTTGGAGGGCCCATTGCTGGGTAGTTGAATCTTCTCCAAATGATAAGATCGAGATCGATGGGCTGACGTGCAGCTGTGAAATACCCTGACAATCGAACTTGACACCCCAAATTCGAGATGCATGACCCATCGTCACCGCGACGCACCTATTGAAGGGGCTGGGGGAGTGTTCAGGATGCGAATTCCCACCGAATCCAGTCTCTCGTGGCATTAAATCCTTGATCAACTCTTCAGTGGCTGCATCTCTTTGCTGGGCGCCAGTGATGTCCCATACACGTATCGTGCGATCATCGCTGCAGCTTGCTAGTAATCTCATAGGCTTCCCATCACTGTCGGTAATAAGTGGGGAGATATCAACACCGAAAATTGAACCTTCGTGACCCGTGAAAACAAACAAGACTTCGCTCAAGAATACTGTGCCCTCCTTGGAAGCCGCGCACTTCCAAACAATAACCTCACCAAAGATAGTGCCTGCTGCTACAATGACAGCATCAGCATTTTCAATGACAAGGCTAGCTGAGTATAACATCGACCGCGAAGGGGGCTGTAGCTGCTCTATTTGAGTGGTTCCCAGCAGCCTCTCCTTTGACAAGCTGGCTTGTAGCATGGCATTATGAGCCGTTATCATAACGCAGCTTTCTTGTTTCCAGGGGCTGAACGTAACGCCCAGAATCCAGTCGCTGGCCAGTGCCGCAATCTCAGCAATGCTAGTTACATCTCGATGTATCAGGCTCTCGATGTCGGACTTGCGAAGTAAAGTAAGCTGCGGTCCCCCCCAAATAACCACTTCCAAATCGTCAACATCATCAGTCGAATTTCTGACGGTGATCCCGTGAATTGCCTGTTCTTGAAAGACTCGGCATTGGGCCACTAAGCGCGAAGACTCAGCATCGAAGATCTTCAAAAATGGTCCTTCTGAAGCAAGAATCAACGGTTGGCTATCGGAAGTATGATAGAACTCCAGCGCCAGAATTGGACTCAGCGAATGGTGGTGCTAAGATAATGAAGCAAGTGAGCTGGAGTCCTGGGCAAGACGCGTTCATTATGTAGCCAGCAATATTACGGACCTTGAAAGACATTGATGTACAAGTATTTTATATAACCGCAATATCATTTTCTGTGGTCTTCGAAAGGATTATGAATGCCCAAAAATAGTAGAATGGTGATTGGACTTCATCAAATCCTCAAATTTCTTCCGAGAAACTGTGGCTGAAGAGTTTTTTTGTAGCAGACTCCAGCCACACCTGCCGAGACTGTGGCGTCTTCCTAGTCACAACCACTTCAACGCTTTCGGATCTGAAAGCGTATTAGGAGGCCTATGAAGTTTATTCTCTAGGGTTTATTGTTTTAATTGAGCTTTCCATGGCTGCGCGAGGCTGGACTAAGTTTAGAAAAGCACCAAGCATCTAATAACCTTCCGCGAAGTAATGGCCGAGACAGTGGATGAACATACTGAAAGCTGGCCCTCGGCCAGGATATACACAGTCGCTGGTCTTGCAATTGGACATTTGTGAAAACTGGGCGACGATCTACACGAAGGGACTCTGATGAATGATGGAAAGCAACTTTTCCGGGAATATAATCAAGGGATCGGTACTTCTCATTAGTCATTATTCTAATTATCGGGTGGCAGCGCTTCTTCGCGTCTTCCAAGCCTTGACTTCTTTCAGAACACCCATCACCAAAGGAACAGCGACCGGCCCCAACAACGGCATATAAACGGCGACTTTGTGTTCATCAGGGAAATAGACCTGACCGACCATGCTCTTTTCAAAGAAGGCTTTCTCTGCAGCTTCTTCCGCAATTCTTGCATTCTCTAGTCCTTCCTTTCCACCCAACCCGTCACAAGCTTTCTTGAGATGCTCAATAGCTGTATAGACACCATCTGCCACAGTTTCAGGAATGCTGATAGATTGAAGAGCTTGACTTAGTCTTGCTAGACTTCCCAAGGTTCCACTCGCTTTCAGCAACAAGCCTGCGCTTCGAACTCGAACCAATGTCATCAATCTCAACGGCAATGAGCCCTTTTCTGGTGCGCCCAATAACGACATAAGTTGCTTGGAGAAAGTGAGCATAACTGGCCGTAAATCAGAGATGTCTGATTGAATCACGACTCCTCCCCACTGGGGAATCAGCCAGCTCTTCCCACCGCCCTCAACTTCCATATCGCCTACATATAGAATAAAGTTGATGGTAGGTGCTCCCCCAATACTGGGACTCAATGGCCATTCGGCAGCATTGATGAAACCGCTCAGATCCTCTTTTCTTAAGACGTTCCCACTCACACCTGGTGCAGCATATAACTGAACCTGAGTGTCAATAGTGAAATTGCTTATTGCCGTAAAGCTTTCCAACAATGGCTTCATGTATTCCTCCAGCGCTGCTTCAATCTCCCAGGAAGATGGGCTTGCCGTTGGAGTAAAGAGAGAGAAAGTCAAGTGATAGGTCCCGGAATATTTCAATGATCGTGTTGTCCACTTTGCTAATGATTCTGCAACTTCTGGTGCTAGAGCTTTTGGGCTCCTTTCCGGTGGTGCTGAGCTTGTTGATAGAAGATATGCAATCATGGCTTGCTCTTCAGCAAAGACTCCTCTCAAAGTGTTTGCGATATAAGTAGCTAGCGAAGACGACGAAGATGAACTTAAAGGAATTTGACTTGGAGAGTAATATATATCCAAGACTGGCGCATATGCTTGTAGATCTGCCTCTAGTGCTGTGCCTGGTAGAAGGCGAATGACCAAAGCAACTTCCTCTCCCATTCCACCAGTAGAAAATCCTGCCGAGTTTGTTGAGGCATTGTTTGGAGGGGACAATTGTAGCCGCAGATGATGTGCCGAGAAATCATTCAAGTCATCGAGGGCATGCTGTGTAGTACGTAACAGATTTTGAGCTTCATGTTCTTGTAGAGATTCGGCCTCAATCGATATTCGGAGGGGAAAGACAGGACGACATGCCTAGATAGAATAGTGAGTAACATGGCCACATTTAAAATAATCGACATACTCTGCCCTCCGCCCAGTCTATCATTTGATCTAAGGGCAAAGGAGCCCTGTAGATAGTAGTTGTTTTCCACCATAGTGGTAGCCCAAAGAACAGGACGATGGCCCAAAATGATAGTATAACCAGACTGCGCAGCCGGATGCTTTCAGGCGTTTCTGGGGGTGGCTCCTTTTTCTTCTGTATCGCTGCTACAGCATCCGCAGGAGCAATATTGTTCACAACCTTCACATCTTCTTCTGTTTCTTCGCGCAGTCCTGAGGATGCAGGCTCATTTGTTTTGGTGGACATTATGACGAAGCTTAGCTGTCCATCCGTCAAGTGTAGGACACGGCGATAAGTCGAGACCAAACACGTTTTAGCGATGAGAAGGCTGAGTTTAGGGAGACAAGGCTACCATCAAGTGGTCGAACAGGCCTGGTGGTCCCGAAAACCTACGAAAGTGGGACTGTACAGCACAATCATTCGGTGCTTAAGTCGTCAAATTGTCTTGGAAGCCACACCTCCTCCAATCACTGTCGTCGTCGTCGAAATCATTTTCTCTCCAATGGCACGGATGGAGGGAGAGTCATTCTCCGAAGAGAGATCAGGGAACAGAAGAGGATTACGCTGCCGCTGACAGCAGCAAAGCCGCCAAATAGGTTCGAAACCCGCCTAAAATCCGAGCCGAGGCACAACTGCTCGTGCACTTCGTCCCCGTTTTCCGTCTGTCCAATCTAAACAACGGAATTGAAACCCAACGGAGGATATCAACCATGCCTATCCCCAGATTTATGCGGTGGTAGTTTGATAGTTGTGTAGGTAAGGGTGTTATGCAACTCACCGTCCCCCCTCCTTATTAATTCTCCGTTCTTGTTCTCATTTTCTGCTTTTGCTATATACATCGTCTACCTTGACTGCGTCAATTTCCTGGGCTGTGTGTTTATGAAATAACTTACTTGCTACGTTCATTTGCCTCATAAATCTTCATAATACAATTACATTATATCGGCATCGGCAGCTGAGAGGCGCTGTATTCATATCTGCTTTGCGATCGTTGTGCCCTCCAGTTGTTACAATGCCAGGTTGGTTACCTCTACGCCTAATTTGAATCATCGTATACTAAAGAGCAATGAACAGTTCCTTTAGCTGTAGCAGCTCCAGCAGCCCTTGCTGGGCTAGCATACCTCAATGCGAAGCTCTCGCTGGGCAACGATTATCGAGTACTAGGTGGTGCACTCAAGGCGACTGTGATTCTGAATCGAAGAGCGAAGCAAGAGCGCCTGAGTATGTTCTATATACTCGAAGAGCATGCCCAGGGAAAGCATGCAAACGACACGTTTATTATTTTCGAGGGCAAGAGATGGACATACAAAGAAACATACGATATGGTTTTGAAGTACGGAACATGGTTGAAGAACACATTCGACATCAAAACGAAAGAAATAGTAGCGATGGACTTTAGGAATTCGGAGAAGTTCATCTTCATTTGGTTCGGGCTATGGAGTATAGGGGCTAAACCAGCATTTATCAATTACAACCTCACAGATAAAGCACTATCGCATTGTATCAAGATTTCCACCACGAGATTATGCATTGTCGACCCGGATGTTCAGCACAATGTGACACAGGAAGTTCAGGATGCTCTTCCTGATGTCACTTTCCATATTCTTACTCCTGAGGTCGACACTACCATCATATCCACCGAAGGGATCAGGGAGCCAGATTCCTCAAGGGCAGAAAGTAATCCTGCGGATATCGGAACTCTCATCTACACTAGCGGGACTACTGGCTTACCCAAGTCAGCCATCGTAAGCTGGAGGAAGGCAAACGTTGGTTCTTTGCTAGTATCGCGCTGGTGTGGTCATCGTCAAACCGACATATTCTACACGGTATGCTGAATATTCACTTTTCCTTCAGTTGTTCGAGGCTAATTGTTTTGCAGTGTATGCCACTCTATCATTCCTCTGCTAGTATCCTTGGTCTTTGCACAACCCTCACTGTAGGTGGCACTATCTGTATTGGCAAGAAGTTCTCCACGTCAAACTTTTGGAAAGAAGTTCGAGAATCTAACGCCACAATCATCCAATATGTGGGTGAAACGTGTCGCTACCTCCTATCGGCCCCTCCACAGTACGACCCCGTAACCGGCGAGAACCTCGACAAGAAGAATAGCGTTAGGATGGCACTTGGAAATGGGCTGAGACCTGACGTGTGGAATCGCTTCAAGGAACGATTTGGTATTGACACCATCGCAGAATTTTATTCTGCAACGGAAAGTTCAGGCGGTAGCTGGAATTATTCCAGGAACGACTTCAGTAAGGGTGCAGTCGGCCGTAATGGTTTCTTTTATTGGCTTTTGCTGCGAAGAGGATGGGCTGTGGTAGAATTGGACATCGAAACAGAACAACCACACCGCTCGAAGGAGACTGGCTTTTGCAAGAAAGTCAACTACGGCGAATCCGGAGAAATGTTATACAAGCTTGATGCCGCTGATATAGCAGCTTCATTCCAAGGATATTTCAACAACGCAGACTCGTCCGAAAGCAAAGTCTTACGCGACGTATTCGAGAAAGGCGACGCCTGGTTCCGCACCGGCGACGTTATGACGTGGGATGCCGAAGGCAGAGTATGGTTCAACGACCGTATCGGCGATACGTTCCGTTGGAAATCGGAAAACGTCTCCACGAACGAGGTTTCCGAAGTCTTGTCCACTCATCCCGCTATCGAGGAGGCAAATGTGTATGGAGTCGAACTCCCCCACCATGACGGCCGAGCAGGATGTGTCGCTATCGTTCTCAAGGGCGATAGCAAACCTGAGCATGTCATGAAAGATCTAGCTGCGTTTGCAAGAAAAGGACTCCCCAGTTATGCCGTGCCGGTATTCTTGCGCGTGAAGAAGGAAGGGATGGATCTTACGGGTACGATCAAAATGGTGAAGCATGAGATTAGGAAAGAGGGCGTGGACCCGGAACAGGTAAATGGCGATGAGTTGTGGTGGTTGAGAGACGGGGAATATGTGCCTTTTAAGGAAAAGGAGTGGGCCGAGTTGAATGGGGGGAGAGTCAAATTATAAGGACAATGGTTTTGGGTTTAATCGGGGTTTCTTAGGATATTAGGAGGTTATTGGTCGTCTTTTGGTTTAAGATAGCGGGGCTGTGATTTATTAATTGGATGGGGGCTAGTTAAAAACGATATGACTTTAAGGTATGCTTTATCGCTAGGAGAGCTTCAAAGATTTGGGAAATTTTATACTATATATCCCTTCCCGGCTCAAATCATGAGATCTTTGAACATTCCAAGCTTCGCAACAGTCTATTTCAAAGCAGCTAGCACGCGGCTACCTCGTCTTATATGATGCACATCAACCAAAAGGTGCCAGGAAAAGCTTTGAAATACCACGGGTAATATTTGCTTATAGTCCCCAATAGTTATAGGAATTGACGAACCGGTTCTATTTCCATACTGCTGCAGACATTGCATCCCACACTCATTGCGTAGGCTCTTGGGTTTGGGTATCTGTGCTGGGTAACATGCCATAAGCTGCGAGAGACATGATCAGACGCATGAATTGCTCAACACACGCAAATACCCAACAGTGCTCTGAATACGCCGAAGTGATGATCACACCTGGTCGGCCTCAGCAATGAACTATCTCACTGCTGACTGCCGAGGCACATTTACATAGAGGGACCAAAAAAACAGCAAGAATCACATCATTGAGCATTCTGAGGTGATAGTAAGATCATATTTCATCCATCCCCTATTGTTTTCATGCCATTATGCCAGCCATGCAATGCAATGCACCCCAACTTAACATGCTTTTCAAAAACGGCACGCAATCGAATTCGCCCTTCCCTCCAAAAAAGAAGATGCACAAAAAAGCCAGTCATCCATCCATCATGATAATAATCATCCACTTCATTAAACTCATAATTTACATTCCCTATCATATCATATCATAACCCGCCATGCAACCAACCCCCTAAGCAAAAGCCAACCTCCGATCACACAGCCCCGGGCCCAAGTAATTAAACAAGCCCGCAAGCAAAAAATGCACTAAGAAAAGTCCGCCCGTCAAACCCCATCTGACTTTCCCCCCCAGACCAAGTTCCACCGCCGCGAGAATCACCAACGGATACCAGACCATCTGTCTCGCGAACGACGAGAGACATGGTTTGGAGATAACGAACACTTTGAAGAGGAAGATGAATGTTCGAGCAAACAAGCTCAATGTCTGCTCGTTGAGCCGGGCCCATGATTCTGTATAGTGACGATACAAGGAGACTCGGTTCATAAGCGCCGAGAAACGGGTTGTTGGCGGGGGCATGAGTAGGGGGGTTGTGATTGTTGTTTTCGGTATCGAGATTGAAGGTCGCTGGCGCGCAACCTCGATTGTTAATTGTGCATCTGGAGATGGCGACGAGGAGCGGGATGAACTGCCAGAGGAGACCGCATCCTCTATGTAAGCCATCGAACGTACGCGCTTTGGTTCTCGGTCGTGCACTGGGGTTGAGGGAGGCACGGGTGAGTCGATTGCTTGGATCCTACCACGGATTGCTGACGTGCTATTTGGTCTGATCCTTTGAGGATTTTGAAGTCCTCTTTCCGTGCGGATCGCTTCTAAAATTTCACTTGCACTTGGTCGTTCGTTTGGATCGATCGCAAGCAATCTCTTCAGGAAGTTGTAGAGTTGATTTGGCAGCTCCGGTCGTTCTCGTCTCTCATCATGGAACCCAGACCACGTGCTGATTTCAGCCCTTAGCAAGTCCATATCTTCGAAATCCTCATGAAAGCTGTCTGCGCTTTTGTAAGGAAGTCTCCCGAAACACATAAAGTATAGAATCATCCCAAGACTAAAGATATCCGATTTAGTCGTGAAATTCCCGTAATGGCCAAATTGGTCTTGCTTCAATACTTCAGGTGCACAATATGATATCGTCCCTGTAGAGCCAGTGGATTTTCGCACGACGTTCTCGGCTTGCACTTCACCGAAATCGCTAATCAGACATCGCATGTCGGATCCATCCTGGTGTAGAAGGCAATTGCTTGGTTTCAAATCTCTGTGGATATAATTAGCTGCATGTAGATGCGCCAGCCCCGAAGTTATATCCTTAAAGAAGGAGTAAATCTCCTCGAATGCTAGCTTTCGTTGCTTAGAGCCTAAATCCGGTCGTTCTGCGGCACCTTTCGACCTCCTCCTCATTTGCTCTTTCAACTGTTCCTTGGCACTGAGTGGTGTCGGGTCCGAGCCAACTATGTAATGTAAAAGATCTCCTGAATTGCAGTATTGTTGAAGGATGAAGGCACAGGGTACTGAAGGGCCAAATCGGTTTAACTGGACGTCCTCAAGCCAGACATGGCGATATGAGACGAGGTTGGGATGCGAGAGCCCTTGTAAAAGCTGGACCTCGATGAGAACTGCATGTATTAGCAAGAAAGCCTAGAAAGGGATTGTTGGTATTACCTTTTTCCAGCCATGCATGGTCATCTCCAACAGGTACTCTCTTGCATGCGAATTGGCCTACTTCAGTCAGTGGATAGAAGTCTTTGCACACCAAGACGTCACATACCGAGAGAGACTCGATCTAACTCGTGCCGAACAAGAAGTACCACACCCTTCCCGCCACGGCCCAATTCCTTTTCCTCTATGAAAAACCGTTTGAAGTAGTTCGGACTAAAAGCTTCCTTTTTTATGCTGGATCGTCCCGCTACCGTAGGCGTGCTAGCCACAAACTCAACGCTGTTTTCCGACTCTGCCACACTACTTCCTCCCGTTGTAAGGGCGGGTTCAACAAGTCTGCGAATTGGACTGGATGGAGGATTGCTTTCATCGGATGCACTATTTACAGCTTGAAGCATGCGAAAGTACTCCGGAGATATAAAGGTATTGGAATGCGCCGAGGCATGGGAAGGCTGTTGTCGCTCTGGTGAAGCCGTTCGCAGTGGTCTGTGGCATGTCGGGCAATCGTTCAATGCGAGTTCTGGGGATACACTGCGAAGAGCTAGCTGCCGGGTATGAGGATCTCGCACGACAATCGCATCATCGTGACGACTGCAGGTTTGAGTATTAGCAGGTATTCAAAATAATAGCAGACAGACAAAAGGTCCCAAAGAGCTCATAAAGCTGTCTCTAAGGGTTTCGCAAACGGGGCAAGAGTACCTACAGTACTATCTCACGGCTTTCTATTGCTGAATATGGTACGAGTGACATTGTAAATAATGGACTGATCAAGCTGGAGCTTCCGGGGGTCTGAATATCTTCTCGATACTATTATCCCACATAATTCATACCTTCGATGGATGGTTAAATAGGATAATTGACGGTAAACACATTTGGTTCTGTGTTGCGTGAATTGTGAATTCGTACTGGCTGTAATTTTTCTTTGAGATGACCGAATGGTCACTCAATTGCTGTTGTCCAGGCAGCTCCCTTTCCCCACAATCCAACCTCAGCCTCACTGTAAGGCCTAGCTTATAGGTCCGATAACACCAATCACAGCCACTTCGAGAAAGCTCCATTAAATCTTTCCATCGACTTCTGAATCTCTGTCAGCATCATCCCATTCAACAATGCAGGGAACTAAACACCATCTGACCGACAGCAAAGAGATCAAGGCACGTGTTGCAAAGGAGCGACAGCAGGGCTACCATGGAATGCTTCACAGGTTGACCAGACATGCCATTTACATGTCCCAATGACAGGTGAAGAGGGGCAGAAGTGGAGACACGTTTAGCTTCATGGGGCGGACACCTACATATTCACGCTGTCAGGCCATGTGGTTGGTGATCTGACAATCGTGGATCTACAAAACTTTATTGTTCTTTCTCCTTCGACGCTGAAACGCCTATCATGAAGATGCCTTGCTGCCACGAATCGGTCAATCCTTCTCTTTTTGACGGATATTGACAGCGAGGTTGTATCGGCCATATCCCGATGCCAATAGTATACGCAGAAACTCATTGCCACCGGCTCTACTCTTCCTACCGGCAGTGCGATATTCTGCATCCTCACTCCAGTGTTCGGAAGAGCTGTTTCATATCTGGGGTGTATGACATGGACGCCGGGTCAACAGTTGCCCAAGATGATTAACAAGCACGCATGCCGTTATCAAAGAATATGTCAACACGGCTGTGTGCCTCGGACGATGTATGTAAGTCCCCTTGCAGATAGCAGAGCATGAGCTAGCTTCAATAGTGGGGAGATGGTCGTACGTGTTTGCCATCTAGAAGCTTTCTGTGTATGGCTATCTGCATGTTGCCGACGCAGAACAAGATCGGAAATCGCCATGGTTCCATCCAAAAAGCATGGCTTGGGACTTAATGCATCAAGTCACGAATACTTGTGGAGACCAGTGTTTCTAATGAGGTCATTTGTTTTCAGAAAGCTGCCACGAAAACAGTGAAGCTGTGGAGTTATGGATACGGCCAATATCCATCCACCGTTCCAGGAAGGATACTTCCGTTTTCTGGTTCTTCGTTTTCATGTTTAAGTATCGGCTAGATCTCAGGCTCCCTTAACATACATTTATTTTGCTCGATTCAGATCACCAAAGCCAGAAAGGAGCCTTCCAGAATCACCAATCCAACCATTATCCCTGCTATCACCGCTATCGCTAAGTTGGCTTTTCAGCAGAGACTCTGCTTGGATAATGGAGAAGTGCTTTTTGTTAGAGATTCGGCATTTGAGTCTCCATAACCTATCATTCTCCGTGATATGTGACTGCGTTACTATCTAATTATCACAATCTCCTTGCCCAAGCATCTATCAAAACTTAACTCGCCTCGAAACAAAGGCTTTCTTACCAAGATGGTTGCCCACAACAAAGAACTGTCTACCAATCGCTAAGATTCCTCGCCTTGTTCAAAGTTGAACAATCATCGCTACTTCTCAATACATAGCTAAACGAATTCAATACCTATCACCCACGTGCCATCCCAAAACTAGTCCAGCACTTCCCTACTTCTATTTCTACCCCAATCACCAAACAATGTATCTG